>JAULCF010498871.1:0-11294 GCA_032361265.1 Devaleraea mollis | reverse complement strand
TTCTACTGTAAAGGTTGGTTGTCAGCACCCTTTCCCTAATGAAGACGAGCCTTCTGCATATTAAACTGTTTAAAAGAGTTGTATGCAATTCTACCGGGTTTAAAATTATATTGGAAGCGCAGTGGATGCTTTTCTTCAAGCATGTATCTACTAGGCCGACGTTTTGTTTAATGGTGCAAAGGGTCCCAGAAAATAAAGTGGGCTCAGAAGGAAAGAACATCATACTTCCCTTGCATCATTTAGTATGATGCCATACGGGATATCGAGGACATGCAATGCTAGCCGAGGTGATAGCTACTTTGGCAGTAACGATGCGGGTGTTTCAAAAGTTTTTTTTATTGCTTCTGCATGTAGTGCCTATGCATTGTCGACGACGACTTGTGTGCACACACACCATGGTGCATGAAAATATCGATGATCTCGGAAAAGTGCTCGGCGACCACCGATCAGCTTTGAAAGTGAGATCAATTGATCAAACTGTAATGAACTCCTTAAGGAGTTCATTACAGATTGACACAGATTGCTTTGAATTAGACATTTTGACGAAAGTTGTGAAGATCTAAGTTTTGAGCGCAAAACTATTAAAATAGATTTAGCTTGACTGCGAAGAATAAAGGTTCCTCAAGTCCTCCAAAATCCTTTTCTAGCTCGTCAAATGGGTCAGACGCGTTCAAAAAAATGCGGGCATGAAAAGGCCTACTAGGTTGTCGGAAGCAGCAAAACGAGAAATTGGAGCAAATATGAATTCAGCACTGCTTCATGAAGCAGTGCTCTTGGTTGCCGGGAAGCGCAGTTTTTCTGAAAAACGAGAAACAAAAGCAAAGAACATGTCGGGAGCACCGAAAAGATCTGTAGGGCTTTTCAGTATTCCCGGAGTGTGCTACTTTGCTTTTCTTTCTCGCTTTGCTAATACTTTAGCCAACTAAAAAAACTACTGAAGCAAGAAGCTAAAATAACCAAGGTTGATTTTAGCATCTCTTTATCACAGGTACAAGAAAGACGTCGTTATTTTCACTTGCATAATAAACATGTACTCCGTGCCGCTGTCAGCCAAAGAGAGCCATATTTTTAAAGTTATCAAAAACTCCGATTGATTGAATTTTACCGGGAGAGGAGGGTAAGATGGTCTTTTACGAGCTTCTTACTTCTTCGTACGTATCTGTCCAGGGGTGCCGCAGTTCCGCGGGTTGTACGTGATCCCGATCTTTCGGTCTCTTTTCTGGAAAATGGAGACTTTAAAGTCATAAAAGTCTCTATTTTCCAGAGAAGAGACCGAAAGATCGGCATCACGTACTACCCGCGGAACTGCGGCACCCCTGGACACATGCGTACGAAGAAGTGAGCCTGATATCTGCTTAGAAGCTTCGTGAGGGTGCTGGGGTGCGCATAAAAAAATCCCAGCACTTCTTGCATGAAAGCAAAGGACCACACCTCAGGACTTGTTGCACCGCGCAGGCGTACAGGGAGGTTGATTTAGAGGAGTGCAGTGGTAGAAATAGTGCTGCAGTTAGATGTATATGACTAGTGGTGTTGAGATTTCTTTTTGGAAAGGGGTACGCACAAATCCCCTTCTTCGTTTGCTTTATCCTGATCTTTTTTCTGATACAGTAATTTTAAAATTAAAAACGCAACCGCGTAAGGGGACCGTAGGGTGAAGTGCCACTTCGCCTTCTGGTTCACTTACTGCGTAATGCAGTTGAGCTTTAAAAATAAATTTATTGTTTCGGTGGGAGCAGCTGTTCTCTGGGAAGGTCTGCGGTGGTGGTGTTTCCAAAATAGTTGCAACTTTAACGATGGGTTTCCAGCACTCTATCGCGAGTAAAGACAAGCCTGCTGTGTAGTAAACTGTTTGAAAGAGTTGTATATTTTTCTAACGGGTTTAAACTTCTATTGGAAGCGCAATGTATGTTTTTCTTCAAGCGTGTATCTACTAGGCCGGCGTTTTCTTTATTGATGCAAAGGGTCCCAGAATATAAAGTCGGCTCAGAAGGAAAGGACATCATCCTTCCGCTGCATCTAGATGCAACGGAAGGATGATGTCCTTTCCTAAAGATCTTTGAGTTAGAAGCCATATGGGGCATCGCGGATATGCGGTGCTAGCGGAGGTGATAGCTACTTTGGCGGTAAGATGTGGATGTTAAAGATAATTTCGTGCTTCTGCATGCAGTTCCTCTGCATTGTCGACGACGACTAGTAGTGTGGCGATCGACAACCGGAGATCTCGGATGAGTGATCGGCGACGACAGATCGAGATCGGAGTTCATTACAGTTTGAGGCAGAATGCTACAGACGCACAGACGAAAGTTGTGAAGATCTAAATTCTCTCATTCCCTCTTTCAGGTTGACCGTCTGACTCGCGGTCGTGAACCTGCTGCTCTACCTGCTCGGCTGTTCCGCGAGTCGCCAAGTGCACCGTCGGCTGCGGAGCTTTCATTCTTTTTTCCACTCCTTGTCTCTGCACACCTCCCCCTCTCAACCTGCCACCCTCGATGTCGCGCTTCCTCTCTCTCGACGCAACCCTCCTCCCCGCCCTCCTCCATGTCGGTTTCTCCGCGCGCCTCTCGCCGACTTCCACCGCCGCCTTCCTCGCCCCAGGCCCGTCCTCGAGCCTCGTCATCCACCCGCCGCCCGACGCCCCCCTCTGGTACATCGTCTCGCGCGACGCGGCGCCCCTCCCGGGCGCCTCCTCCGCCCCGACGCCGCGCGTCGTCGTCGTCGCGGACAGCGGGACCCCCGCCTTCCTCGACCTGACCGGGGACGCGCCGCGCACGTCGCCCGACGCGTCCGCTGTGCGCATCGTTCTGCCGGGCAGCGGGGCGCCGGTTTTTGGCTGCCGCGAGGTGCGGGGCGGGGAGAGGAGGCTGTCTGTGCGAGGGGGGAAGTCCGTGTTCTGGGGCGGGAAAGTCGGGGGCGGCGAGAGGTTCTCGCTCGCGGTTTGTGCGGCGTCTGTTGGGCGCGGGCCGGCGTTCGTGGCGGGACCTGACTTTCAGGGGGGTGGCTGTGTTGGGGTGGGAGAGGCGCTCACGATTGCTATGCTTGAGATGGGGGTTCGGTGGAGGGTTAGGAGCGCTTTTGGGAGGGTGCTGTGGAGGGTTGTGAAGGATGAGAAGGCGGGGAAGAAGGGGAGGAAATTGGTTGTTGTCAGGCAAGATGGACAGAAAAGTGGGGCGGATGTTGTGAGTGAGGACCATGTTGTTTTTAAGGCTGTTCGGCGCGGAGGTGGCGATGGTGGTGGGTTTGTGTGTAGTGTTATGGAGGTTGTGGACGGGAAGGTGCTCACGGTTGGAGGCGAGAATTTGGAGAAGAGTAAAGTTCTCTTGCATCAGTCTGCCGCCGTGCTTGCAGCTATGAAGGAGGCTGATGTTGCAGCAGGGAAGGATGGGTCGCTGCTTGTCTTGCGGCCGTCGGGGAGTAAGTGGGGGGGCCTGTCGATTGGGGGCAAGAAGGATGGCGAGAAAATTGAGTGGCTCATGGCTGGGCCCCGCGGAATGTTAGAGGTCAGGAACCATTGTAGTGGGTGGGAGACTTTTACTATCGAGATTGTTGAGCAGTCTTATCGCGCCGAGATGCAGGAGCTGCCTATGTCGAATATGTTCGCTGAAGCTGACGCGGCTGATATGTCTTTGGCACGATCTTTGATAGCGGCAAAAGTAGCCTCGGCGCGCTCGGCAGAGACTGGTAGTAGGCCGCGGAAGACGTCGACTGGGGACGGCTTTAACCATGCTGCGGCGCTAGGTGGGCTGGGTGGTGATACGAAGCCAACTGTGTCGTCACCAGGCGCTGGACCCAGCTCGGCGAGCACGGCGAGCGCGGCGAGTAAGAAAGGAGGGCAGAAAAAGAAGCGTGCTTCGACTTCTGGTGTACCCTCTACGGTTGCTGCGGCAGTTGGCTCTACCATGCCCCGCACTGCCATGAGTAAGAAGGCGAAGCAGCGCGCGAAGAAAGAGAAAAAGAAGGCCATGAAAGCCAAGGCTGCCGCTTCGTCTGCATCTGCTGCGCCCCAGCCTTCTGGAGGCTCTTCATCGTCCGCTGTCTCAGCGCCTGCGAGCGACGATGCTGGCACGTCTTCGTCATCCACCGCTACCGAGTCTGCACCGAAAGAGGCTTCTTCTTCCGACGCAGGGCAGAGTGGCAACGGTCCCCCGTGCGCTGCATGTGGTCGAATGTGTACTGGTGTTTACACCAGCGTTGCGGGTAAGAGCTTTCACCCGAAATGCTTCGGCTGCCGCACTTGTCGCCGTCCCATTTTGCCAGGTGAGGGCAAGTACAGAGAGCACAACGGCGGCGCGTACTGTGGTCCTTGCTACGCGTCGGGCATTGCTCCGCGGTGCGCTCGTTGCACGAAGCCAATTTTAGAGTCTGTCACAACAGCGATGGACAAGAACTGGCACAAGGCATGTCTCACTTGCATCGCGTGCAAGCTTCCGTTGACGGAAACGTTCTGGCTCTACGCAGACAAACCCAACGAGCCTCGTTGCAATCGTTGCGTCACGGGTAGCGACGAGCGCATCCAAGGCGTCCATTCTAGGCAGCGGAATGTTAACTTGCCTGGACCGTTATTTAATCGTGGTAATGCCACTGGTCTCCCGTCGGGTGCTTTGAATGCGCCATCTGCGACCAGCACTGGAGGCCGCGCTCGCCTGACAACACCCATCCTTCTGAATCCGAATCCGAGGCGCTAGGTTTCGATCAGGAAGTAGGCAGGTCTCGCTTTTATAACCGCTACAGCCATGTACAGAGCAGCGCCAGTAGCTTTTTCCCTCTCAAACTGATAAAAGGTGAGCAAGATGAAAAACTTTAGTGTAGTTCATCAAACCTTTTCCCAATCGAAGAAGATGACAACGACTGAGATGTTGTCGCCAGAGCCCAGTTCAATCGCCTTCAACGCTAAGCGCTTCGCGGCCAAATCAGCCTTTCTCACAGTCGACCGGACTAACGCGACAGCCTCCTCCGAACTAACAACATCCCACAGCCCATCAGTCGCAAGCACAGCAAAGTCCAAGCCAGAAACTAGCGGGACGCTGAAAACGTCTGGCGTCGCTGTGACATACCGCTTCAAACTCCTATCGCCCATCGCCCTCGAAACCATAAGCTTCCCCTCAACACGCCCCGTCGCCGCATCAACAGACCCGCCTCTCGCCTCAACCCTCGCTCTCTCCTCGCCGTCCGTCGCAACATGGTCCTTCGTCACGACGACCGCCTCCCCATCGCGCGATAAAACACAACGACAGTCGCCAGCGTTGGCGACAAACAGCGTCGGGCCACATACCAGCGCTGCCAGCGCCGTGCACCCACTCCGCTCTGTCTCCGGCGTCGACGCAAGAAATGCTGCGTCGACGTCCTGGAAGGCATGCGTGAGAACAGAGGAAGGGTCGATGGCCGGCCGGGCCCAGGCCCGGCTTATGGCGGCCGGCAGGACAGTCGCAGCATAGTTCGCGCACGACGCGCCCGCGTGGCCGTCAAAGACCGCGTACAGGTGCGTCTCCCCCTGGCCGGCGAGGTTCGGGCACACGATCGCGGTGTCCTCCATGCGGTCTGCGCCGCGGGCGCCGCACGTGGAGCTGACGGCGGCGTGGACGTGAGGGAGGGGTGTTTCAGGCGGAGGCTGCGCCCACGACGGCTGCGACGGCGCTTTCTTCTGCGCCTCGAGGTCGGCGACAAGAGCGGCGGCGGCGGCGCCGTCGCTGTGGTCGCTGCCAGCGGCGCTGGGGCCGACGTCTGGTCGGAACGTCGTCGCGGCATCGAATTGGGCGAGGTAGTCGTCGCCCTTTGCGGCGATGGCCGCCAACTGGGTTAGAATCTGCTCGAAAGTTGGGCGCGCCGCCGGGTCGGCGTCCCAGGCTGCGGTTATTATCGCGCGGAAGTCGTCTGGGACGCCGCGGGCGAGGACGGGGCGGAGGCGGTCTTTTGTTATTGCGCGGCGCAGGGTCATGTCGTTGAAGCGCGACTCGAGGACTGTGTGGAGCTCCGGCTCGGGGAGTTCGCGGTCGAGGTAGGGGACGGTGGCGGAGGCGAGCTCGTTGACTGTCACGGCGAAGGCGTAGACGTCTGCTGGGAAGGTGTGCGGGGCGCCGAGGAGGACCTCCGGGGCGAGGTAGACGAGCGTGCCGACCATGTGGGCGAGGCGGCCGTTGCTGGGCCCCCTGTGCATGGCGCGGCCGTTGAGGACTGCTGCGGAGGAGGCGAGGGCGTCGACGTCGGCCAGGAGGTCGAGGTCGGCGACGGTCGCTGTGGAGAGGCGGGCGTCGAGGAGGACGTTGGCGGTCTTGAGGTCGCGGTGGACGAGGTTGCGGGCGTGGAGGTAGGACATGGCGGAGGCGAGGTGCGTCGCGAAGGCGTGGACGCGGGCGTAGGCGAAGCGGGTGCCGGAGGCGTGGAGGGCGGAGAAGAGGGAGCCGCCGGAGAGGTAGGGCGAGATTGTTGAGTAGGCCGGCGGGACGGTGGAGGCGGCGAGGAGGGGGAGGACGTTCGGGTGGGAGAGGGAGGCGCGGAGACTGACTTCGTGCTCGAAGCGGGCCAGGGCGGCGGAGGAGGTTATGCGAGGGCGGCGGAGGGCGACGCGGGTGGTGTTGAAGGTGCCGAGGAAGACGTCGGCGCCCGAGCCGGTTGCCAGGGGCTGCTGGTCGAGGACTGAGGAGGGCGGCGTCTCGATCCAGCGGTCGGCGGCCGGTTGGACGCCCATGGCAAGGACAGTTCGACGATAAGAACGACGGAGGAAGGTGGCGCTGCCGTTTGGTTTAGAGCGTCGTTCACCTGCCGTCCCAATTGCGAGGAGGCGGTTCACCGCCGCGTCAGTTGCGTCGCTGTCGGTGTCTGCAAATTGGCCAATTTTCATTTGTTTCTCAGAAGCCAGAAAATGCCGCATTCCCTCATAACGTCAGCTGACGACATTATGATATTTCCCAACCAGAGTCACCCATCTGAGATGATGGATCACCATCCCCGGCTGGTGATCAGTGATCACTGATCACCACTCCAAAGTCGAAGACGATTCCATATTGTCGCAAACCTTCTCACCCCAGTTTTTTCGTATCGCTTGCCGCCCGATTTAGACTGCCATCTACTGCTTCGCTTGTTGCAAACTCCTTTTTCATGTATTGTACCACCGTTGTTAGCAGCAACATGCAATCATAAAAACAATGCACCAAACCGTTCTTTGTCGCGAGTCTAGCTAGTGCTGTGTATACACAACTATAGTTGAGAAGGGTCGCGGCTTTAAGTTTAATGCACATAAAAAAGGGATGCTTTAACTACCGCTCTTATCAAAGCATAAGCCAGCAGTGTCTGGCATCGACTTTTGATACCACCTGGTTTCTCTAGAACATTTGTTTTTCTTGCTAGTACCGCAGGTACTGCCTGGTCCAGGGCTCTTTTTAGTTGCACTTGGGAGAGAAAGGCTGAACTTTCACCCTTTAGACCGATCAAAGAAAACGAACAACGGCGTAAATATAATATATATGTGACATAATAAGTCTTCAGCAGTCGAGCCTACACCGATGGCCCCTTTTCAAAAAGATGCGAAAGTTGGCCAGCTGCTTTAACAGGCTTAAGCCTGTTTAGCGCTTACACTCCGACGTTCGTTCGCGGTTGAGGACTCCCGCGCTTTCATCAAATTGCGGGAAAGGCAGTCAGATACATATTAATTCATTCATCCAATCAGTTTGCAATGCGCAACGACCAACTCGTGTAAGCACGTAGCTCAAAAAACGGTATTCCGATTTAGCGCTTCTAAACTAATATATAGATAGCGGTATACCGCCGGATCCCAGATTATCATCGTTGATGACTGTTCTGCATAAAAGATACCATGTGCCGCCCCAATGTAGCATTTCATGTTTTCTTAAGCCAGTGCGACCTAAAGTGATCAATTTCGTCAATTGCACACACAGCAGCGAGAGTAAGTAACCTTAAGTCGGACCAATCGCTCATATGAACTAGAACTGCTGGCTTAAAGTACGGAACTGCCTTAGTACCGTCAGTCCTAGTAGGACTCATATGAGCGTTGTATATCCAATTAAACTTTAAAAAATTCAAAACTTCTCCACAGTGGAGTAAGAAAAGTGTTCAAAGGTTTTTTCTTTCTCCACTGTGGGTTTTTTAAGGTTTAATGGCAAGAGTTATACCGTTCTTTAAGCCAGCAATTTTCGTTCATATGAACAATTGTTCCCGTTGTTAAGTTGCCGATCGGCATTCAATTATTCAGCGTTACGTAATACTGTATAACTGCACCAATGCGCACTGCAGCACGTAAACGGCACTTAAGAAGGGATGAAATGCTGATTAAAGTTGTGAAGGCGCTATTCAAGTTTACATATTTACCACTCCGACAGGCGCATCTGAAGCAAAATTATACTTTTTGTATACAAATAAGTTAGTACTTTAAACAAATTTGTTTCTTAAAAAAAATTGAAACATTATCAGCGTCGCTTGCAAACAGAAATATTGTGACATTTCTGGTTGGCATTGCATAACTATTTCAATATCGATATTGAAATAGTTATGCAATGCAAACCGGAAAAGTCATAATATTCCGGGGATCCTCGAAGTAATTTGGCAAATTTGACAGACAAGGGTCCGTCAAATTTGCGAAATAATTTGACGCACAGTTGTCCGTCAAATTAGAGGATATTGAAATAGTTTTCCAATACTAACTGGAAGGTCATGTCATGACATTTCTGCTTGCAAGCGACGCTGATCATTTTTATCCTTTAATTGTTTTTTTAAAAATTGCGCATTGTCGTCGAATAAATCTCTTAAGAGAAAAAAATATCCTCTTCAAATTTTTGAATTAATACGTAAGCCTATTATCATTTTCTGCTCAAACACTGTCCTTTGTTCGTCTCAAACGGACAAGAACACATTGTTTTTCAATGATCGTGATAAAGTTACTGGCGTCAGGCAGGGTATTGCCAATCCTTCGATGCACACGATATCGTATATAACGCGAGCATACCATGCTGAGGTGTTTCCACGCAAGGTAACTTTAGCAAGCGTTGTGAACTCCCGGCAAAGATGAGCTGACGAAATTTCGCAACGGTATTTGCCGCAGTGCTGATGCTAGGCTTGATATCCGTCGGGTCGGTCCCGCTCCCAACCAGAAGTCCGGCAGTCGCTTCGTCGCTGATGAAGTCGGCAGGTTTTATTGAACGCCTCTCGAACATAGCCGAGCCAGCTCTCCAAGATCCGACACCAGAACCAGGCCCGAGGGCGCTGCCCAGGCCGACCGTCACGAGACCACCCATCTCCCTAGGGCCACGACCCGACGCCAAACCAACGCCGGGGCCCAGGCCACAGCCAGCCTACAAGAACAAAGTATCAAGGCTCTCGACCTTACCAGCCATCAGGGAAGCCTTAAAATATGTACCGCGCACGCTGCCAGCAGTTAAATGCAACGGAGATTGCAACCTACCACAGAAGGGCCAGACCTGCCGCGGGTGGGGTCTGTACAACGACACCCCACAGATGTCGTACATTCTTGCAATATTCGCAGCATTGGAAGATGGAAATTTGATTTCCTTGCGCGGCAAAGAGCAATTTATGCCAGCTATGTCGTAGTACGTACCCCACCCGCGGTAGGTCTGGCCCATCTTTGGTAGGTTGCAAGCTCCGGTGCATTCTACTGCTAGAAGCGTGCGCGGTACATACTTTGAGGCTTCCCTCATAGCTGTTAAGGCCGAGAGCCTTGGTGCTTTATTCTTGTAGGTTGGCTGTGGTCTGGGCCCCGGCGTTGGTTTGGCGTCGGGCCGTGGCCCTAGGGAGATGGGTGGCCACGTGACGGTCAGACTGGGCAGCGGCCTCGGGCCTGGTTCTGGCATAGGATCTTGGAAAGATGGCCCGGCTTTGTCTGGGAGGAGTTCAATGAACTTTTCCGAGTTAATCAGCGATCGCTTTGTCGACGAAGCGACTGCCGGGCTTCTGGTTGGGAGCGATACCGGCCCGACGGCTATCAAGATCAGCATCAGCACTACGGCAAATACCGTTGCGGACTTTCGCCAGATCATCTTTGCTGGGAGTTCACGACGCTTGTTGAAGTTTCCTTGTGTGATAAGACTTCAACAGGGTATGCTTGCAATATATACGATATCGTGTGCATCGATGAATTGGAAATACCATGCCTGACGCCAGTAACTTTAGTACGATGTGTTCTTGGCAGTTTAAGTAATGCAAAGGAAAGTGTTCGGGCTTAAAAGGACAAGAGGCTTACGCTTTGTTTCAAAATGAGATTGATCCGACGGCATTGCGGAATTGCGAAACTGAAGTTGTAATCACATCGTAAAGAATAAAAATGATCAGCGTCGCTTGCATACAAAAATATCATGACATTTCCAGTTTGTATTGCATAACTTTTTAATATCCGCCAAGAAGCTCTCTAATCTCATACCTCGTATTTAGCATTAGAAGTTGAATTTAGCACAGCGATAGTCCGGTTCCGTAAGCATTCTTTGGCAAATGTGACGGACACCTGTCCGTCAAATTTGCCCAATTACTTCGAGGATAATGAAACAGTTATGCAAAGCAAACCGGAAATGTCATGATATTTCTGCTTGCAACTTGCAATCAAAATTTGAAATATGAACATTATCGGCGTCGCTAGCTATATTTCAAATTTTGTGTTAAAATAGAAACGAACTAACTTCTTTGCGATTTCGCTTCAGGTGCGCTTGATGGAGTAGTAAATTTGTAACGTTGAATAGCATCTGCACAGATTTTATCAGCATTTCATCCTTTTTTTGCGCCGTTTACGTGCTTCAGTGCGCATTAATGCATTAAGGTTATACTGCTTAACTGCACCAATTGGTGCAGTTAAGCAGTATAACCTAGCGCTGAATAATTTATTGCCGATCGGCATTGTCGATCGGCAACTTAATTTCGGACCAATCGCTCATATAAACGAGAACTGTTGGCTTAAAGTACGGTAGGACTCATGTCATTAAACGTTAAGAACTTATCCACAGTGGAGAAAGAAAAAATGTTCGAACATTTTTCTCTCTCCACTGTGGAGAAGTATTTAAACTTTTAAAGTTTAATTGCATGAGTCCTACTAGTACTGACGGTATTACGGTAGTACCGTACTTTCAGCCAGCAGTTCTCGTTCATATGAGCGATTGGTCCGACATAAAGTTACTTAGTCTCGCTGCTGTGAGCGAAATTGACGCAATTGATCAGTCAAGTACACTAAATTGAGGCATCAATGCCTTAAAAACGTCCGCACTATGTACTGGAGACCGATCACAAAGCAAAGAGCACTTCGAGTCGAATTGTGCACTTCTAGTTGCAACTTTCGATACTGTTTA
>JAULCF010497760.1:0-11296 GCA_032361265.1 Devaleraea mollis | reverse complement strand
AGGTGAAGACTAGTCCGACCGTCCTGTGAAGAGTGGAAATAAGCCAAAATTATGAGGAAAGGGTGAACATAAGTGAGAGGATTACAGTAAGATCAAAAGAATGTTTTCAGTACGGTCAGATTATTAACCGCCAATTGCAATGATCAGATATCCCGCCATCAAAGGAGTCACTAGTCTATGATCAAGCGCTAAGAAGAGCTCAGATATTGGTCCAGGGAGGAAGCCTGTTACAAGAATAAGGATCAAAGTCAGGTTAAGGAGGTATAGCAATAGCGAATACTAGCAATGGTGCTCCTGATCATAGGGATGTAAAAAACATCGATCATAGGCTCGCAAAGACTTACCAATAACCTAGCAAGATCATGACATGAGGATAAAGGGAGAGATAGAAAGCGTCTGAGAATCTTCCACAGAGAGTAGTGGAGGAGTAATTGACTACGAGGAGCCGCTGATCACTCCTCACTAAGCAAGAAGAGGTTTTTTTCGGGGTATTTTTTCGTGTGCACTAAGATCAGGTCATTTAGCCGAATAAATTTGATCTAGTATCAGGCAGACAACCACCACGCTGAAGTTTCGAGGAGACAAATGTAGTAAATATAGAACATGGCCTCGCCAAGCCATAGTCTAGCCAGCCAAAATCAAACAACGCAAAACAATTTACAGAGCAAGCAATCAAGAAAAACCATCGACCAAGCGATAGAATCAGCAAGAGCATCTCACCTTCAACCATCAACCACCAGAATGGTAACTACCAGGTGTTATAGCATTCGTAACCAGCGCGCTATGTCGGATCTCAACGAAGCCGAAGCCACCGCCTTCGAACAGGCAGAAGCAGGAGGAGCCAGTGTATAAGAGGTCACCACGGCCGCCCAGGCAGAAGTCAACCTGGCGGTCACCGGAGGTGGCACAGAGGCCACCACCGTGCTTGCTGACAACCCAGTCACGCCGGCAATACCCGCGGGTAGGTCGCGACCTGGCATCTGAAGACGAAGTTTTGCCGGCAGAGGTACCGCAAATGGACATACAGAGTCTCGAACCTATCGAGGGAAATGTACAGTCGGGGGTATCACCGAATGATGAAGCAGGGGAAGATGAGAGGTTTATTGACGCCCTCGATGGAAATGGCCAGCCTCAGCCAGCGCCTATGGTAGGAGAGAATAGTGAACACTGGAAAGATGAGGAACCAGGCCTAGTCGCCACATATATAAGGCCTCCTCAACTGATGCCGACCCCAACCACCGACGCTGGCGCAGCTACCGGACCTGGCCACACAATCGATAGCCATATGGCGTTGGCCCATGATCAAGAGGAAGCTGAGGATACAAGAGATACCAAAAGTACCACTGGCAGGCAGAAAGAGGAGGGCGGCAGCGGTGGAGGCTCCAAAAATGTCCCTTACGGGCCCGAAGGCGCCTCAAGATTGTTTACACTACGAGCTCGCAAGATTGAGGACCCGCCCACAGTACTGCTCTAGAAAAATGAGAAGTTTGCAAGGATCCAGAGAATGCTGGAAAGGAGAGGTTCTAGCTAAAAGATGGAAGCAGCCGGATTCAACCAGTTCAAGATGGCGGATACTAGCGTGGGTGATTGGATTGAGGTCTCAGCTCCGGTTTGAGGCGAGCATCTATTGTTTTTAGTCAGAGATTCTCATCAATACCGCCAGAGGATAGCAGTAAGAGATGAGCCGCTCTGGATCCAGAGTGAAAGAGTCTTTGACCTCAATCACAAGCTTAAGAGTCAGGAAAAAGCGATCAATGTTGCTCACGAGCATGAGGATGTTTCTGTCAAAGCAGCTCAAGCAGAAAGAAAAACTTTAGCAGGTGAGCGCAGGCAAAGCAACAACCAGGCTTTGGTGATTGATGAGGAGATGGAAAATGCGCTAATTGACACGCGCAAGGTGAGACAGGAGGTTGTGGTCCAGAAAGCAGTCTTCACAGAGCTCACAATTGTCGTGTAAAAAATAATAAAACTCGCAAACGCGCAGAGGCGCAGAGCAAACGTCTAGAACGAATTGGCATCGACTATGAGGATCGAATGCAGGAGAAGTCTGTGAGGCAAGCGGAGCTGATTAACACACACCAGAGTTTACGAGAAGACATGGCCATGACAAAGGCAGAGATAATAGGAGCTCATAATATCGTGGCAGATGCAGAGAGGGGGATCAGGGTAGCAAACGAGCGCCTGGGAACTCAAAATCAGGCCAACCCGTTTCAGCAGATTTTTAATCCACTACCAAACGGCGCAGCAGTTAGAGAAAAGGCGATTAAGATGGATAAAAGGGTCGGCGGGCTAGAAGAGGAGAATGATGTGCTATAAGTCAGGATATCCGAGGACACTGATATGAGAACCAACATGGTTGAGTCACTCACTGATTGCGGCGCGTTTATTAGCTCAGCAGGAAAAAAACCTCCCACGAGAGTTGTTGTTGAGGATCCAGGCACACATCCTACAAGCATTGGATCATGGCTCTCTCTCAAAATCACATTCTCCAACCCCACGGCCACACAAGAATACCCATCAGGAGGTTGATGGGCTTCGTTTATTTTATCCAGAGATCTGGGCAGATCGCATCTCATTTTATACCACAAGAGATCTTCCCGAAGACCGTGTCTTTCCTTCTGACCCAGCGCCTCAGAACAACGAGTGGAATGAGTTCAGCTACGGCTCTAGGGGTCAGGGATATTCCAGGGGAGATGCAGCACGTGGCCGCCAGCAGGAGGCCAATGCTGGTTCGAGTTTTGAGGCCCTGACCAGCGCACAGAATTTTCGACTGCCGGGAAGTAAATCAGCGCCCAGTCAGGCACCAGCGAGCGGGACATGCAACGCGACAAGCCAAAAACAGCTGGCAGACTTCCAGTGGCTGCAGAAGGCGTTGTGTCAGCCTCCTCCCCTCGCCAACCGGAGGTGACCAGCTTGCTGAATTGGCCAACAACCTCACCAGCTGCTGGATCTGCCCCAGTGCGGGAAATTCCCAACATGACCGGCACCGCGGTACCTGCCAAAGTTGCTCGAGTCAGCTCTAGCGGGTCAAAAGTACCCAGGGATCACCAGGGTTTTCTCAAGCCCGGCGGAACCGGGCAAGCATAATTACAGTCCAACCAATCTCCACCCACCATGGGCTACATCGTATCTACACCAGCCGCTTCCAGCCACTTCAATCAAGCAGCCGGGCTAGCCGTCGCCTCCGGAGTTCAAGCCAACACACAGGCCAAACCAAGTATGCCCGTACAAGCAGCTCCTAAATTTAGATGTTATCTACGTAGATAATAGAGTACTCTATTTCCAATGCAGTTAGATCTTTACATGTCGCAGGCCACGGAGACAATAACTTTCACGCATGTCGCGGAGATTTTAATTGAGTGTCGGCACAATGGAAAGTCACAAAAGATCAAAGAAAGTTATGCATGCCCTACTGTTTTACAGAAGACGCTTCGATGAGTTTTGAAGTAATTGCTCATTCCTTCCCCTCAGCTACCAGTGATATATGGTGGGAAAAAAATGCAGCAAAAAGTTTCAAATGAAGCCCAAGCTCAGTTGGCGCGTCAAGAATTTATGAATCTCAAAGAGCTACCTCACGAAACTATGAGAGCGTAAGCTGACCGAGGTTGGCGACTGGCCAGTTCCTTACCTGAACAACTGACCGAGGTTAAAGTAAAGCCGCAGATCATCATGGGACTGCCACCAAAGCAAAAGACGGCGGCTCTCTTGGCACAGTATTTGCCTTTTGATAATATTGTCTCAACAATTGAGCAAAAACTTGCGAACGAACAGACCCAACCTCAGCTCAGGTCACCTCGGTCTAGAGAACCTTTTCAGATCGTAGATGAGCAGGCAGCAGAGGAATAAGCGATGTTTCATGAAAAACAAAGACAGACCTACGATGACACCAAAGAACATAAGGTATGGACTAAGCAAGGAGTGGGTACTCTAGAGAGCCCGATGGGTCCTAGAGATGATATATTACCTTTCGGTTTCTCTTCCGCAAAGCCGTGCTTCCGCTGAAAATGTATTGGCCACCTAGATAGATTTAGGGAGATAGTTTGTGAAAGGAGCCGTCAGAAAGAAGGCAGCGCCCCGCCCCCAAGCTGTAAGAAGCAGTCTGGTCGCCCCCACCCAGAAACCGTTTAAGGGGTGGCCCACCCCGAAAAAAAATGAGCCACCAGACCTAGAAGTAAAGAGGTAACCTATCTCAGCTTCCAAAAAGCAACCGCTTCCTAAAGCCATCCAGCAGGTCGCGGCAGGCTCATTAATAAGTACAGAAAAAATATAGCGGAGAACAACAGAGCAGGAACTTTCTCAATACGTTCGACGCCTCACCAAGGCACCAACAAAATCTTCATCCGCGCCTGCTGAAAAGGTTAAAGTAACTACACCGGATCTCTTACATTCAGATGTAGTTAAGAGTCTATCAAGTCAAAGCCGCTTTTTGGCTAAACCTCAAGATCAAGGGATATCTTCCTACATTAACGAACCTTGCCTGAATATACTCGACAACCATTGCGATATATGTCAGGACGAAGGTAGCCTCTTAAATCCAAACTACCAAGATGGTGTGAGCACTTCGAAAAAGAAGAAAGAGGTGCAAACCATGAGGAGTACGGAGACTTTGATGAGGACGCAGACTCTGCAGCACCTGCCGAACACCTAAGATATGCTTGCGATATTTATTTCGGCAACACTAAGCAACTAGCTATTATAGACTCCGGGGCATGGTCTCCTTGGATGTCTCAAAGGCTTTATATCAAATATGGTCAAGGTAGTATACAACCCTGCACTGGCGCTAACGGAGCGGATGGCCTCTCGCTTGACGTCATCGGAGAGGGGTTGGCAAGATTTGTGCTATGGGGCCGATCATTTCTCACGCGAGTGAAGGTATTACGGCATTTGCCTTCAGGGATTATTCTGGAAGAAAGCTTTTAATAGTATTCCAGCAAAATTTAGATCCATCAACAGGCCTCGGCACTTTCACGAGGCCCATCGATGGAAAAATCAAGCAACTTTCAGGAAAACTATTGACCCCTGCTGAGGATCTACTGCAAATCATGGATAGTAACGGCAGCCGTTACGAAACGGCGGATCACCAGTGAGATCATTAGACCCCATCATAACTGCGATCAAAAGTATGACCTTCCTGGGATCCAAAGCCCAGACGTGCGATCAGACATGAAGACCCTCCTTCTTGAATATTCCGGGATGTTTTGAGGGGTGGGGCTGATCGCAGATGAGGAATTTAAGATCAACCTCAAGCCAGATACAGATATAATGAGGCTAAGTCGGAAAAGACGACGTAAATCTCCAGAGAAGAAGAAACAGAACAGGAGCAGTTCAAAAAGCACTTGAAAGCAAGTATAATAGAAGAAAGTGAGTCTCCAGTAGGTGTTAACAACGTTTTTGTTCCAAAGAAAACACTAGACGCTCAGGGTCGCCCAGAGATAAGAACAGCTAGCGACGTTAGACGAATTAAATGCAGCCATCATAAGAGACTCATAACCTATCGAGGATATAAATAAGATAGTAGAGTGGCTCTCGAAAAGAAAGGTATTTTCTTCAAGGGACATGAGATATGGCTACTGGGGTGTAGCACTACGACCGTCAGACAGATACCTTACTGCAGTTAAAGAATCAATGGGACTGATGCAGTTACAAGAATGGCGATCGAGTGCGCCTCTGATCGCATGGCTCCCCTACATGACATGCTAAAATGCACTGCCTGGAACAAGAAAAAACCCAAAAGACAAAAAATCCATATCTTCGGCTGGAAGGAGAAGCGGGAAAAAATTCAGGAGAACGCGTTTATATATTTCAGAGCAGAAATAGCTAACCCCATATTACCACTGGCCTGAGAGTATGGAAAGCGAAAAAGGCTGATCACAGACGCGTCAGGAGTAGAATATGGCGCACTTTTAATCCAGGAATAAAGTCCAGATGTCTTTTGGCCAGTAATGTTTTTATCTCGCAAACTTAATGGCCCAGAAACTCGATATACTGCTACAGAAAACGAAGCTGGGGGTATAATATTCGCAGTACGCCAAATCCGAGCTTACATAGATGGAGAAACGTTCTAGATATTAACTGATCATATCGCCGTGAAGTGGCGTTTAGACATGCAGCACCCACGCCCAAGACTAGGTCGATGGTTACTAGAGTTACAAGACTTTGACTTTTTATTCAAGTATGCTCCTGGAAATAGTGATATGCTCACCGTCACCGATGCACTTAGCAGATATAGCTTTGAACCCAGCACAATCCTTTGCACTAGATGCCTAGAGGTCGTAGACGAGATAAAGGAGGGTGAGTAGGGGTGGAAAACATGATCAACGCTCAGACTCAAGAGTGGGGAGACCAAGAGAAAAAAGCGGCCTCGGAAAAACAATGGCTCGTGGACGAAGAATGCATACTAGTCCTTGTAACTGAATTAGGGCCAAGAGTAGTAACACCTAAGGTACTAAGGCAGGAAGCTTTGAAGAGAATCCATGGAGACGTCGATGTTGGACAATTTGGACTTACAATATCTGCGGTACGATTGATCTCAAAATTCTTTTGGCAAGGATGGCGAGAAGATCTAAAAGAATTCATCAAAAATGTTTACGATGCGAGATGGTAAGACTAGGGAGATCCAAGCCACCAGCTCAGGCTTTACTCAAAGTCTACCAAGTGAGCCGCCGCTTTGAGATGGTTTCGATGGTTATAATGGAGATCAGCCCAGAGTCTGATGGCTTCAAAACATTGCTAGTCATTGCAGATTTCCTCACAAGGTTCATGATCAGTGTCCCGATCAAGAATGAGGAAGCGAAAACAGTAGCAAAGGCGTTGTTTGAGGAATGGATCTCTATCTTCGGACCGCCATAAAAACTGCTAAGCGATATGGGTACGCAAATGGTGGGAGGGGTGATAACTAATTTATGCAGGCTTATTGGCACAAAACATTGTCAACACTACAAATCATCACCCCCAAACTGATGGGCAAGTAGAGAGATACAATAAGACTTTAGTGGAAATGCTGCAGAAGAAATTAATTGGCTAAGAGCAGTGGAGTGACCTAGTGCCTTTATTCACTTTTCAGTACAACACGTCGCAGCATAGAGCTACTCTCAAAACCCCGTACGAGGCCATGTTTGGAGCACAGCCATTTTAAATAGATCGCAGCATGTGTATGACATACCACACAGATGAGATAGCAGGATCTAAGTAACTCGCAGATAGATTGAGAGAAATGCACTCCGAGTTATTTTCTATACGCAAAAAAGCAAAAAAAAAGAAAAAAATCTAAAAACTATAACAAGGCAGTGTCGTTGCGGAGCTACGAAGTGGGGGAGGAGGTCTATGTTTTTAATGTTATGAGACTGACATGCCAAGGCCGGAAGATACGTCCACCATGGTTCGGACCCTACAAGATCAACGAAAAACTATCAGACTTAGGCTATATGATCAAAGGGGTGGCTAATGGGGAAATGGCCAGGACCCATGTGAATAGACTAAGGCACTCCAGTACTATGCAGGCCGAAAGAGAAGACCCGATAAAGGGAATGTTTCCAGATTCGTTCAGAATTCTAAGAGGTTTATTAGATTCAAGAGGCAGCGGGGGTGAAAGAGAATTTAAGCTAAAGTCGGTAGGGAGAAACGGCTACGTATGGATCCCGGAAGCAGAGGTACCGGAAGTTGTTGTAGCCGCCTACGATCTAACAAATTCAGGCCGACAAGAGCGATCATAGAGCTGATCAAGAGTCACTTGTCTCAGTCCAGATCGTAACTTTTTTTGTGTACTTCGAAGCGGGGGTAATGTCGGGAAATTCCTAATTACTTCTGCGTACACCTAAAAGAGCTCCATGCTGGATAGAGAAGGCCCAGTCACAAGGCTTATGATAAGCAAAAGATACGGATAAAAAGAGCCTAAGAACCGTCCGTTACCATCGTGATTGAAATCTCGAGGCGTACAGTACCAAATACCCGAAGAACCCTAAATCTCTTCTGTATCTCTGGAGGAAATCATACTGTACTAAAGGTCTGGAGAACCCTAACATTCCTGCGTACACTTGAAGTGAGAGTAGGACAAGTCACGTGGCATACGACAAGCAAGCTTTAGAGATATTTAGTTGCCTGAAAGTCACCCGTTTGGTTCGTGGGTACACGCCGAAAAAGGTCCTGAAATAAAGGAAAAGAAGAAGGGCGCTTTGCCACAAGCAGCGGTACAGATATTCCACTTTTCTAAGAGCCGCCCATTTGCAGCCAGATTTTGATGTCTTATCATACTGTACCGAAGGTGGCTTTATAAAAATTAAGGACAGTCTTCAAAGAAAAGAAAGTAGCTACTTTCTTGACTAGTCTACACCCTGGATTTGCGATCACTTATCATACTAAGGGAGTACAAACTAATCTTAGATACTCCACGCCAGCGGTGCACTGGGAGGAATGTAAGTCGGAACCCCAAATAGGACGATAGATAGTCTCAAAAAGGGATGCCTTTAGAGAGAGAAGGATGGATTTAAGGCAAAACCCCTCTAAGTATCGTAAAAAGACTAGAAGGCGCAGTTAGGATTTTAGTAGCCTAGCGCTCTATAGTATATTTAGCCGAACCAGTCAGCTTATCTGGCTGAGTGAAGCAGCGATAAAAAAGCTTTCTCTCATCTTGTTTAGTTTTGAGTTAGAATTCGCCAATGGAAGTTAACCCGAAGTTATTAGCCTAGAGCTGTTGGGGCGAAGACAGCTGATAGCCGATTAAGACTAACTTACTTAGCCGGTTGGGGTAGTGACAGGGGTGCGATAGGCGCGGTGGGTCCTATCGTTGGCCTTATAAGCTTCGGGTTTTAGATATCTACAACAGGTGTATCAACTGATTCAGGTGCCGGCAACTGAACAGGAAGTATATTTTCTGACGAAACTAGTCCCAAATGTTTTATTCAAAAAAGCTGTAGCTTTTTTGAATAAAAAATTGGTACTGGTTTCGGGAGAAAATTTGCCATATATGGTCAATATCGGATTCCCGGTATCATAATGACGAAAGACGGAGTATCAATCGGGGGGATGTTACATTCAAGTTTCATGAGTTACGATTAATATCCTTACTTTTCGTGCTACATTCAGCTTACAGTAGACTAATTACCGTTCATAACAACGGAACACTAATTAGTTTATAGTTGTTTAGGTTTAATTCAAGAGAGTAATTCAGGCCTATATAAGGACCTAAGAATAATCATTCACTAAGAATAAAACCATCGATCATCTACCTAATTTAAACGATGGAAACTTCGCTACTGTTATTATTTTGTCGCTAGCATAACCGGTTATAGTCGGTTATGATCTACAGCGCTGCAGCGTGATCATTCACTCATTTTCATTAGCGGCTGATCACGCTACAGCTGTAGATCATACAGAAGTGATCTGTGCGCCAGGCCCGAGGGAAGGCCTGTCTTTCTGTTCTTGTCAGTGTACTACATTATAACGTAAAAAGAAGTAACTTTTAAGGGGTAAACGATTGAAACTTGGTGACTGTACTTTTTAGCGCTATCATAACACAGGATTGCTCGTCGTCAAAAGACACTAGTCTTTTCGAAAGCGAGCCATCATACTATAATTGAAATGTAACGTCTATCGTGTAACATTTCTAAACTGTAAGGCTTCGTCAGCGCTCGTTTATGATGCAGTAGCGTGCTGGCCACGGTGCATAAAGCGACAAATAGAATGATTGGTCGAACGAAAACCACTGTTTTGCACTAATCCCTATGTGTAAATTTGAAGTATGATTACTTTTCACGGACACCACGCGGACATTAACGGGGAAAAAGAAGTCGCGGGAGCATGCGCTCCTTTTTGCATAGGAGTTTGATCCTGTACCCCAATTGGAAAATCGCCAAAACAATGTGGTATATATATATATTATATATAAGGCAGTGGTGCCGCCGTAAGAATGGTCGAAACGTTTCGACCATCTGTGGCGCCCGTAGTTAGATTCACACATTTTGGCCAACCCGGGTCCAAAGTCAAAAAATGTTACAGTTGTTTTTAGTTTTTTGCGTCAACTACGGGAAAAATGGGCAGTTTTAAATGGGACAAGATCAACGCTTTTTCACTTCCATCCCAGCCATTCGTCACCGACGATCGTCACGAGCCTCTCTGACGACCACTTTTCAACGTTGCTCGCGACTTGCCGTTTTCATGGCCTACGCCTCTCAGACACCTCTGACCCTGGAAGGATCAGAGCTGCCGGTGATGAAGCAGCCTACGCAAGCCGCCGACTCCACGCCACCTGCGTGCAACGCGGAAGATTCGGCCAAGTCTGCGCAGACCGCGCGTCGCGTACGACGGACGGCGCAGAAATCTCTGCGCGCGCCGCGGACGAGGCGGCAAAATCCTCGATTCGATCAACAATCGTTTACTGATCGCTGTCATCAGCAATCAAGAGTCATGCCAAAGATTCGGTTCAACCAACATGATCACTTTTAGATAGAGGAGCAATCTTATTGGCTGATATTTCGAAAGTACAGTCGCCCAAAACTTCAACTACGGGTCAGAAAACTGAAAAGTACTTACAGTGAAATATCTCAGCGAATAGTGCATGAAAAAATCTCGTTCTTTGCGCCATTCGAAAAATCTCGGTCTCAGCTAAAAAGTTTGATCGGTTTCAGCGTTTTGACTTATGCTTCAAAAAATGTGTTTCTTACTTCGGGGCGCCACATCTGTTTCGGCCGTATGGATCGACCATCGATGGTCGAAACGCCATGCAAAATCGGGGCATATTGTCGAAACAAGGTCAAAACAGGTCGAAACAGACACAAGAAGGTTACTTGGATTTGTGTCACTAGAAAAAGTGGTGACATGATGGGACATTATGACATTTTGTCACTGTCATGTGACATCTAGCACAAGCGTACTTCCGCACTTGGCTTGATCTCTTCGATTTTTCCCGCTTCTAGGCCGAGTCTAACGAGATGCCTGCTGTATTTGGTCTCCACAACTCTAATCCTCGAAGTCAAGTTATTCTATATACACAGGAAAGTCTTCTTTGAGTGATATTACTCATTGTCGCATGTTTCGACTAAAAGTCGAAACATGTATGGCTTGGTTGAAACATCCCTTGTATACGCCCAAATACGCCGTTTCGACCATGCTTCGACCATCTGTTTCGACCAAAGCAACCGTTTCGACGTCCAAAAAAGTGACATGGTCGAAACGCGGCACCACTGCCAGTGGTGCCGCGTGGGACGGTGCCAGTGGTCTACTGGTACCGTCCCAAGTCGTATTTTTCTGTATTTTTCATAACGTATAATACACGTATAATACGGAAAAATACGTCGAGCCT
>JAULCF010496649.1:0-11297 GCA_032361265.1 Devaleraea mollis | reverse complement strand
CGGTAGGAACAGACACCGCCTGGAAGTGGCGCAGCATGACTTTGTCGTCCTGGACAGATTCCAGAATAGCGGCCTCCTTCGCCCTGTGAACCAAACGCATTCTCTCGCACTGAGAGTCAGATCCTTTGTTCAGCGACGCGAGATCCTCCTGCTCCTCAAGCCTTCTCTCTTCCTCGTCAATAGCCTCCATGCCCTCCACAAGCGAGCGCAGACACTGTAGCTATTCGGATATGTTTGGCAGCACAACTCTGATAATATCGGTTCAGGCTGCCTAGGAGCCACTTGCAGCCCGGGTTAACTCAACTCTTACAAAAAAACGCTGGAAAGTGCTGGGTGGACCCGGTCGGAAAATCTTCCGTGTTTGCATTCTTCTTGATAGGGAAAGGTTGATGCAGCGTAACGATACAAACTACGAGACATATAAGGCATATGCCACAGTATATGGTTACACATATGTTTTCTCAGATTTGAGGCACAGTAGGTACAATTGGTACAGTTCATAATTCAATGGAGGAGAACAAGTCCGGGAAAAACGTACAGCCTGCGAAAAAGTGTTTGCGTGGATTCTAGCCCGATTAAAAATGGTTTTCCCGGGAAAGTTGAGTTGCGTGAATCCAGCTCGTTTGAGAGAGTAGGTTATTATCGCCAAGCGAGGGTTATGATACTGTGTGCACGAAGTACTCTGTGGTTATTTACCGTCGTTCTATCTACCAGGCTGCCTTCTCTCTCTCTCCGTCACTATCGATAGTAGGTGAAAAAGGTGATAGCGCTGTGATGTACAGGTAGCGTGATGGTACCCCCAAGCCGTTTGCTTGCAGTGGCATCAGCGGAAAACATTAGTTCACGTAAGTTTTCCAGTGATGGGATTTCCTAAGGAATCTTGTAAATGTAAAGGTATTTTTCCTTTACTTTATTAAGAAACATTGTAAAGGTAAAGTAAATGATCAGACCTTTACCAAAAACATCTTGTAAAGGTAAAGTAAAGGAGTTCACCTTTATTAGTAAAAGATTTAAAGGTGAAGGAAAAGTTTTAGTAAATACTTCCTTTATTTAATTATAATAACCACATGGCTATAGCCATGTGGCGATTGCCGTGGATTGTTTCAACTAAAGGTAGTTTGTCAATGAGTCATCATGTATAACACGAACCACTCTTTTCTTCTTAGAACAGATACAATGAGGCCGTAATTGGATCATTCTGTTTTGATGCAACTTTTTACGGACCTGATTCTGGCGATTTAGGCTGTCTAATTGGCACTGTGCGCTATCAAACTGAACCTTTACTACGCCTCTACTAAGCCTTTACTAAATATTTATAAAGGTATACCTTTACAATATTGTAAAGATAAAGGACATTTTTTCTACATCGGCTTTAGACTTGTAAAGTAAAGATTCCTTTATTAACCACGAACTTTTTCATTGTAAAGTAAAGGTAACGTAAAGGTAAAGTAAAGGAAAAACGCTAAATAAAGGTAACGGCTTTAAATAGAGGTCATTGCCAAATCCCAACGCTAAAGTTTTCCGTCATCCGACGTCACCCCGCAAAACGGCCGATATTTATTTATTTATATCTAGGCGATCTCATAGCGTACTTAAAGATAGTGCTCTGAGCACGCATTCGACCGCGACGCAAAAATCTCAGGGGAGTACATCACGTGCTCCCCTTGGGCCTCAGGAGGAGATGAGTAACTACACCTACACGGGTTCTTCCTCTTAAGTGCGCCATCCCGTTCGCTGACGCTCTAGCGAACCACCCTCTCTCCTCCTGCCTTGAATGCCAGCCCTATCTGCTCAGCATCCAACAATTCGAATCGGCACGCCACTGATATCAAGTGGCGCTGCGCGGAAAGAAGCCAAAACCTCGTCAACGAGGAGAGCTTTTTCCTACCCACCTCTATCACAGAGGTGAGCTCTTTAGCTACCCTCTCCTACTTCCCAGCGAATAGGAGGATGACCGACCCCAAGACCCACGCGCAGAATCGCGTGAACCCCGAAGTCGAGCCCGCAACCCCGTCGGCCAGCGCGTCCAAGAAGGCCGGCAAGCGCACGCTCGAGCATCAGGCTGCCGCAGCGGAGGCGAAGCGCACGAACGAAGACAACCGGGCCGCGAAGCTGATCAAGAAGAATAATATGGCCGAGGAACAGACGAAGGCCCTACAAGACCACTCCACCAAGAAGAAGCGGAAGAGTGGCAGCCTCGAAAAGGCTACGGTTATCCGTCGCGCTATCGAGAAAGCGTCCGCCGACTCCTCCCGCCCGCCCTCTGCTGCAGACGACGAGGCCGAAACTCCCGCAACCTCCCGCGACCTGAAGGTGGAGCTCCGAAACGCGTCTGACCGGGTCAACGCGTCGGTGACCAGCGACGCTACGTCGCCCCCAAAGATGAGCGCTGCCTCAGCGCAGCGAGCTGACCTCGAGGAGGCACCCGATGTGACGGAGGCCTCCGAAAAGGAGGCACTCGCGAAGCAGATGCCAATCCCAGTAATTGAGTCATCCCCGCTGCGTTCCCGGTCGTTTTCGGCAAGAACACGGCCGCAAAAAACGCGAGCGAGGCTAAGAATCGCGCCTCTCCTTCGAGCGCGCTACGTGTGGTGTCGGCAAGTACGAGGCAGACCGCGACTCAAGGGTCAATGACGCGGAGATCTACGAGTGGCAACAAGAGAAGGAGGACGCCGCCGACGACCGCGATGAAGAACAAGCTGGCTACAAGCGGTATCAGGAAGCTTGCTTCCAACTCTCGACTTACCTACCACATGACAACATCAACTATACAAGATGAAAGATCTTGTGGGGTCGTGATCGTGCGTTGACGTACGCCGCTTACAAGGAGCTGACGGAGCAAGACGAGACGAGGATTGAGAAGAACAAGAAGCGATACAAGCTGACAAAGCAACTTCAGGAGCTTGAATCCCCCCCGCGTCTATTCCAACCCCCTCCTCCGCCGCCGCAGCGACGCTCTTTTAGCGGGGGGACTGTGCCCCACGTCTGCCGCCAGCGGCTCTATCCACGCCAGCCCACGCGCCCTCGTCGCACGCCGTCGGCGTCGCTGTTTGGCCGGAAAAGCCGACGAATGCTTTCGCCGCCAAGCTTATGGACAAGGATGAGCGAGCTTTCTTTTATTTATGGGAAACTACCGGCGAATACGACCCTCTATTCGTGAATCTCCTCCCACGGAGTCGCAAAGCAGAAGCGGTGACCGTACCTACCGTTGTAAACAACAAGAGAACGGCACCTGTTCTTCAGAAACAGGTGCCGATCCAGAAAGAACAACTTGTGAACACCGCAATGGGCGACTCCCTTAAGGCGCCTGCTTTGACTGCCTGCGCTGACCCGCTGGTACCAGTGCATAAATTAAAGGCCTACCAGCGGGTAGAGATGCAGCGCTACAACGCCGGACAGTGATCCACGCCCAATTTCAAGGAAACAATCCCCAGCGATTGGAGAGAAAGATTCTTGCTGATCGGCTCCTATAAGAAGCCGGACGGATCCAAATGGATGTTCGAGGAGATTGAAAACGAGGAGCTTTTCCGAATATACGAGCCGAGGAGAAAGAAAGGAGACCCGAAAACTCCGTCCGCCTTCTTCCGAGAGAAGAAGATAGTCTGGGCCACCCGCACGACATGCCATAACGCGCCCGACAAGATGATCACGGCCACTCACATTGCCTTCCGCGACCGGGCCGATTTGCCGGCCAGCTTGACAAGCCAGGAGGAAAAGCTGACCTAATTGACTATTTGAGCAAGGAGATTATCACGAACACAATATTGTGTTCAGCATATGCTGCGGGAGCGGTTGCTCAAGGGCATTTCGGAAGACCTCCCCATCAACTTGATAAAAATTCATTCCATTTCTCAAAGTTCTCTTTCAAGGACAACTTTGAGAAATGGAGTCATTTTTTGCGGGACTCGGCGAGGGAGATGAACGACACCGGCAAGGAAAATGAGGCTCTTGACTGTGCCACCACCACGATTCCCTGCCTACGCATCTCGTTTTTCCCTGCTCCACCCCGCGGCCGCGACACTCATGCCGGACATGAGCGCGGCCGAGGGAACTACTACCCTCACTCTCGAGGAGGACATCGTGGCGGCTTAGCTCCGCACGATACTGGTCAGCGCGGCGGGCGAGGACGATGAATACCTGTGCTTCGCTGGAAGCGAGGCCAAGCAGCCCCAGCCCCGAGTGTAGCACCGGGCCGCGGACGCGGCACATCCCGAGGACTGCAAGGAGGAGGAGAAGCCCGAGGAAGCGGTTCGCCTAACTGCGCCGCTTGTGTACGTCGCACCACCGAGGGAGGATCACGCTGACGCGTGCAGTACAATATCTGTGAATGGCGCCGAGATGCCGTTCTAGAAATGATTGGCGTCGAACTGGCCGACCCTAACACGCACGCCAAATACCACCTCAGTTGGGGCTATGCGATACAGCCGCCGTCCCTCTGCATCAACAAGGAAACATGCCCGAGTAGCCGCCACTACTACCCCAGTGCCCTAACATCCAGGCGGACGAGGAATACAACAGAGTCTGGGCCAACTGGTCGTACAACAAGAAACGTGCTAAGCACGCGCAATGGGACAACCACTACTCCATGACTAGCGTAAATGCCTCAGGTGCCGGCCCCGATTCTCTCTATACTATTTGCACAAATAGGATAGAGATTTCAAGCCCCGATGCTCCTCGTCTACACGAGAGCACCGGCTTGACGAACGAACTACAAAGTTCGGTCGACTTCAGCATTGAAGTCAGTGATCCAATGGATCTTGATACGCCTTCGGCACACGCACTCCCCGCGCGGATAGTGGCCTGAATGCGTAAGCGACGACACACAACCACCCCGGTTTATGCTAACGTCGCGAAAAAGCATAAAATCTTTGTCACAAACGACAAAGGCAGGCATCTTCATCGCTACCAGATTTCACAACGAAAATTCGAGACTAAAACCCGTCTATCGAAAGACGGCGGATGCAAGCCATACTTCACCCGAACAACAGATTCACGGCAAAAACCTGACCTGTATCCTTGATACAGGCTCGTAAGTGACTCTTCTTGGCCGCAAAAACCTCAAAGAGTTTGCAAAGGCTATCATTCCTTACATAGTTAAGGAGGCCGAAACACCTTTTACAATGAAGGGCGCTTTCGGCTCGTCGTCAGAGACGGCCAAGGAGATAGTCACACTATCTACCTTGAGGCTGACGACATCTGAAGGGCCGGTCGAGTTAAAAAACACCCAGCTGTATCTCCACGAGAAAGCTAAAGAAATGATACTCGGCCTCCCATCTCAGATGGAGTCGGTTTTAACATCAGTACTCATCTGGCTAAAAACCACGATGCAATGAATGGTTTTGACTTCTATCATCACGAGGAAGTCAAAAAGGCCCCCTTCGATCTAAAATATGAAGTTGCCTATGCACAAAGAGTACAGAGGATTCACTCTTCGACTTGGGAAGGCGATTACGTCCCAATCCAGATGTATCCTTGGCCACTTCTTGACGATGCAGACCCACTAGAAGATGACGCCCCCCTGTATTACAATAGGACAGGTCGACCCTAAGGAAGAGGAAGCACTAATCTCAGCTATAAGGAATAGGGCCTATTATGCAATCAAAAGCTATAGGGCTGACGCTTTTTACACAAAGCAGACATCTAGCATCTCTGAGGCACAGGTAGATTACCTTATAAAGGAGTACCGTTCCGTTTTTTGTTCAAAGCTAACTGATAGGCCTCCTTGTAACATCGACCCTATCCGCATCCCTTTAAAAGAAGGCTCCAAGCCCGTGAAAAGAAGGGCTCGCAGGTATCCGCCTCAAAAACAAACGTTTTTGTCGGATACATGTGCAGGACTCGAAGGTGAAAACCTCGACCGCCCAGTTCGCAGCGCCGACTGGGTTTCTGCACCCATCCTCGTCCCTAATCCTCCATCTGCCATGTTACGCATGACAGTGCACCTTAGACCTATTAATAATGCTACTATTAAGGACTATAGGACCATGCCTAACATGGACACCATGCTCCTCGATGTGCAGAAGGCGCATTTCTTCGCACAAATGGATATGACGCATGCTTACTTCCATGTAAGCATACATCCCGAGTATAGGCATAAGTATACCTTCCATGGAGCGGAATCTCATACGATGTATGAAACACTCCGCTCCCTCCAAGTAGCGAAGAACTCAGGTATCCACCTGCAAGTGGGAGCCACTCAAGCATTTAAGGATTAGGCAAAAATATACTTATCTGGCTTGACGATTGGCTGCTGCTCCACGCTACTACCTGGTACAGCAAATGGAGATCATGGACAATTTCCTTGCGCTGTGCCGAGATTGGAACTTTACCCTCAGCCCGGGTAAATTCATTCTCTTCACACACAAGGCAAAGTGGTGCGGCATAATCCTCACCGCAGATGGAATCACGCTTGATCCCCGCCGTATCGACGGACTGCTCTCTATGCAGAGGCCCGAGACGGCGGTCGATCTCCAACATTTTATCTGCGCGATAACTTGAATGCGTATGGGTATACCGGAGTACAACAAAAACGTTGATCCGTTGCAATCCCTGCTGTTTAACTTAACCAAAAGGCACTGTTATAAAAAGAAAACGCTAGAGAAAGTGCAACTGGGGTCTGAAATCTGGACCCCAGAAGTGCACAAGCTCTTCGAGGATATCAAACAGCTCATCGCTAAGCGATTCACGTTGAGCCACTTGGATCTCTAAAATAGGCTTTGCATGAAAACCGACGCCTCAGAACATTACTGGGCCGGTGCTCTCAAAAAAATCCCGCAGGAGGATGCTGAAAAGTCTCAAGCGGAGCAACGCCACTAGCCTCTGGCCTTCGTCAGCGGCACCTTTTCCGGCGCCATGTCTAGATGGTCAATCTGTGAAAAGGAGACTTTCGCCATGGTCTGCTTCATGGCGCAGACGGATTACTGCACTGCCTGCGAGGAGGCGAGCATATACACAGATTACCATAACCTCGTTTTTATCTTTGGTCAGCTGAAAAGTCATCCAAATATGCCCGCATGTTTGGTGTCTAAGATACAGCGCTGGACGCTCATACTCTCTCAGTTCGAGTATGTAGTCAGCCACGTGCTCGGGGAGCTTAACTACTTCCCAGATCTTATGACACGCTGGGGCGCCGCTTCCAAAGTACGCCGACTCTACGAGTCGATCTCGGACGTAGAGTCCCAGACGTATGACAAAGACGCGATGCTGGAGAAAATCCGAGAAGTCCAAAAGGCTATGCCAACGGCCGAAGCTAAAACGCTTACGGAAGAGCGCGACACATCCCACGGATGTCTAAGCCGCGACGGTAAGATCTACGTGCTAAAATCAGCCACCCACATCAAAATTTATTTACTGATTATGAGCCACTGTGTCCCAGCCGGGCACAGAGGCCAAGCTGTCACCTCCAACCACCTGAAGGAAAACTTTACGTGGACAGGGATCAGCGACGCAACCAAGACATTTGTCAACAAATGCTAGCACTGCCAATCGATCAAAGGTCAAATACGGGTTACTCGCCAGCAATCAACACGCTGCACGCGAGTAAGCTAAACTAAATACTACATTTCGACTACCTCTACATGTCATAGGGCGAGCACAACTGGAAGTACATCCTATTCTTAAGGATGAATTCAGAAGTTTCGTATGGCTCGTTAAAAACCACACCTGTAACACGGACAGTGCGGTAGAAGCCCTAAAGGATTGAATCACCAACTTTGGCGCCCCTAATACTTGGCTCTCATACCAAGGCAGCCACTTCAAAAATGAAATGATGGCTAAGATCGCGGCGGCACTCGGGACGAGACACCACCTTAAGACCATCCGCGCCTGCCGAGCGCTGCTATCGGAGAGCAAGTTTGGGCCAAAATTTTGGCCGAAGTTCACAAACATGATCCAAAGTGTTCTGAACAGCTCCAAAACGGACAACCTAGGTGAAAACCTTGCCCCGATAACAGAATTTACAATGCTGCCGCCAATGAACCCATTGGCGGAGCTATTCCCAGCAGACAGGAAGATTACAAAGGTGAAAACCCTCACTCTCGCGAAGGCCGAACAGCTAATAGCGTTCGAAAAAATACACGATGCCATCAACGAGATGCATCGGCGTGTCTCCGCAGCCTCTCAATCAAAAAAGGCTGCCGAGATTGCGCGACGCATTAACGCGACGAAGGTCACCGCCATCAACTTTGATGTCGGTGATTTCGTCTTTATTGGATGCCCCCAACCTCAAAAGGTTAAAAAGCTCACTGTCACATGGACAGGGCCGGCAAGGGTGCTTGGTTTCAGGACGCCCCTTGTCGCCAAGATCCAAAACCTTTTCGACGGCAAAGTTAATGACATCCACGTGTCGCGCCTGAAATTCTAGAACTCAGCCAGACTGGATGTAACTGAGGAGCTCAAAGAGCACCTCACCTACCAACAAAAAACTCTCTACCCCGTAGAGGAGGTCAAAAAGGTGCGCCGGTCATCCCGTCGACTATTTGACGTGTTGGTCAGATGGGTCGGATTCCCGGGCGAGGATACTTGGGATGACCACAAAGTCCTCGCCGCGGATGTACCGATCCGGCTCCTAGAGTTTTCAACTCCACTGAAAAGGACACCGTGAACACCGCCGCCTTTCAGCAATTCCAAGCCCTTCTAAAGAAGGCGAACGCACCGCGCACATAATATTTTATGTGCTTGCTAGCAGTACTAAAACAACGATATACTGCGCTATAAGACATATAAGAGATAAGGAGACTTCACCACAGCGAAGAAAGCACCCCGATCATGCACAGCATATCGGGAGATAATCGTTTCTCTAAAAACGAGTGCCAACAAGTGCTAAGCCCTATGGCAGGCTAGCACTTGGCTGGCGAGAGTATCCCTTACAACAAAGTGGGGAGGTTAGCGACTTGCACACCTCAGTCATGAGGGTGACAATCGCAAACCATGGCCACATGCCTAGCGGGAATGATACCCCGATAGGATACCAGGGGTCCCACCAACAACACAGTTGCTGAACTTCACAAAGGTCAGCACATACCTACAAGCCCCAGTGCTTGAGCCCGCTTGTTTGAGTACATTGCCAAGAAATTGCAAAAAGAACTGAAACCTGAGTGCTATGACTAGAACTAGCAGTGATATCCCTACCTTCACAGTGTTGCTAGCTTCAGACTAGAGCTTCACTAAGCCTAGATAGCTGGAGGCACTGACGTAAAGGTAGCGTGATAGCATGCCCAAGCCGTTTGCTTACGGTGGCGTCAGCGGAAAACATTAGCTCACGTAAGTTTTCCGTCATCCGAAGTCACCCCGCAAAACGGCCGAGATTTAGGCGATCTCATAGCGTACTCATAGATAGTGCTCTGAGCGCGCATTCGACCGTCACGCAATGAATCTCAGAGGAGTACATCACGTGCTCCCCTTGGGACTCAGGAGGAGATGAGTAACTACACCTAAACGGGTTCTTCCTCTTGAGTGCGCCATCCCTTTCGCTGACGCTCTAGCGAACCACCCTCTCTCCTCCTGCCTTGGATGCCAGCCCTCTCTGCTCAGCGTCCAACAGCCGCTATGCAAAAGTGCAGGTCTCACATCGCGAACGATTGCCTACTAACTAGGGGCGGTCGTCCGCGATGTTAGGGCTTGCACTTCCGCGGAGAAAGTAGTACTTCCGCAGCGCTCTCTTCTACTCCTAGCTGGTCGTTGGAATCGTTAAGATCGCCTGCGAACTTGCAATCCGCGCAGCTCCAGCCTTTGCCTGATTCGGAGCAGGAATTTTCAAGACCTTCACCACTCCTGGCAGGAGTAGTGATGGTCGTAAAAATGCCTGCTCCGAAGCGGAAAAAGACCAGCGTCATCCCGTGTCATCAAGTGGATGATTCTTGACGAATTACGCGGCTTGATGAGCATCTTCCTCCATCTTATCCCTGGTCTTCAGCGCGCGGGTCTGGCGCGCGTCCTTGCCTCATGGAGCGCGGATTCTCCATCTTGCGAGCAAGCCCAGCTCACGATTTTTAGCGCTAAAGCCCAGACGAGGAAAGAGATAGGCTTGCGCGAGATGCCAACTCTCGCCTTCCCGCACACGATCCCAGCCCTCTCGTTCCGACACGCGGTCCCAGCCCTTTCCTAGATACGCAAGCCCAGCCTTACTCTTCCTACATGCGATTCCAGCCCTCGCCTTCTCGCGTCTGAGCCTGCGCGACCACACCCTCTATTGTATGAGTCCACGCGCCCCCGAGCTCTGGCGCACTTTTTCACGCGCACTCACCGCTGGTGAGAGCGCGCGAACTCGTGCGCCCGCGCGCGAGGGCGCGCGGTGGCGCCAAAGCCGTACGGGGCGTGAGCGGGAGCCGCGACAAACTGAAAAGGGCGCTAGCGGAAAGGACTCGGCGGCTGACATTTGCCCATGGCGCCGAGAAGTCCGCTCGACGCCTCCTCCGCCATCGACTGCATGCGCTAGTGGCTCACTGAAAAGTTCTTGGCAAAGCGCGCGATAGCGCTGCAAAAGGTGGATATATCATGATCAATAATCATGGCCATCGATCGTCATTATAGCTTGAAGATTGTTTACACCGCTTGGCCTGAAGGTGGTTCTAGCTACTGTAGGGCTTAGTCATTGAAATGATCAATTGACCACGACATATCTAACGAGCGCTATCACTTTGAATGCCTTGTATAGCTGTAGAATTGGGCAGGGCATACACCCGCACGCCCACTCACTTCTTGTTTGGCTCAAATACTGTAGTTAGAGCTTGTGCAAGGTTGCAAGCAGGGGGGCTAAAGCTTTAGCTAGTTGTCTGCTAGCAGATTCTTGATCGCGAATCTGAGCATTTGAATCTCGATAATCGAGGTTAGGGGAATCTGCTGCCCAGTGGACGGCTGTCGTTCATTCTCACTTTTGAAATTTGAAAATCAGAAAAAAGCAATCATACCGTAAGAATAATTGCCATAACACGCAGCATGCCTTACTAGAATCGCTGCGCTCTCAGTGCGTGGAAACTCCACTACATCAGATCCCTGTAATTAGAGCAAGACTATCGCTGTAATGTGTCCCTGTGAGGCATTGCATTCACTTAGCGGGTTGTTGTCAGAACGATACTTGCTAACAAATGCTGGTTAACTACCAACAATTGGTGTTCGTTCAACTTCCAAAGTATAGTTTGTGCAGTCTGCACCAACTATTTTCTGAGGAGTTGCGATGAAACCAGAGCTTTATTCGACTTAGTATTGGTTGTCTATATTTGCATTATACAAGTTAAGGCGCTGCGCGGGGACCCTTCTTGTGGAGGCAACTTCCAGCGCCGCTGGCGCTAATTTCTTTT
>JAULCF010495538.1:0-11297 GCA_032361265.1 Devaleraea mollis | reverse complement strand
CTGTGGCTGCGGGGTTACCGTCGGTAGCTCTGTGGCTTAGCGATGTGGCTGCGGTGGTGACGCCGTCTCGCTGTGGGGACAGAGATGCGGCACGCGTGGATGCAATCCGAGTGCATCATCGCGTCTCGAGTTAGGCGCGAGGGCGTTGTGGCGCGCGAGGACGTCAAGGCGCGCGAGGGAGAGAGATAGAGCGTAGATTTCAAAGTGGTTGGCACACCGAGGAAACGAGGGCACAATATTGCGTAACTTCGGTGGCCAGGGCGGCGTGCGCCGCCCTGTGGATTATTGCGTGGAGAGTCGTAGTCGGTGTATGATACATCTGCTGAATTGCGGCGGTGTATGGTACATTGACCGCGCCCGTACATTACGTTATATTCTACCGGCCTCATGATGAGGAGTAGCTGTTACCAGTTGCTTTGTTATAAGAGCGTCGTACCCACGTGGGTTGAAGTGGTACCACGTGTCCCATAAATCAGTTTCCCAGCTGACGGTTAGTTTAAACTTGTGGTGCTATTAGTCTGCGCTTTTGTTTGGGACTCGCTGTGAGCATCTTTCTGAGTATGTGTCGTTCGGATCGTTAGTCCAAGTCTTAACTTTCAGGGGTATGTATATCCGTTCCGTGTTGATGGTAGTTGCCAGTAAGACCATTTTGGGCCTCACGGTAAAATTGGTGGTGAGCCTAGACGATATCGATCCTTTGGCACGTCGACGGCTTAAGGCAGAAAAACCATCCATGTGTTTTTCTCGGTGGGATATTCCTGGTCGGCTGCGACGCTCGAAATTAATTACTTCGCTCGCCTGTTAGTTGTAATTTCACTTTGGCAAACCCTTGGGCATATTGATCATAGGATACCTCAAACTTGGGCTTCCAAACGTGGCGTTCAACGTGGTAGGTTAACAACTCGCCATTGGGAAGTGGTCCAAGTGAAAAAGCGCATTTTGCAGCCGATCTCCTACCAAACGAGACATATTATGTCTTTATTAACCTCCTATGTTATAGATTCCTATAGGTTGTGGTACCACGCGTCCCATAAATCACGCTAATACAGCCGCTTTCAATTTCTGGCCTCGCCGCATCCCTCTAGCGCCGAGAATCAGCACAAGTATTAACTTTAACTATCTGGTCCAGTCAATAGTCGCATAGCTGGACTAGGACGGAGACAGTTCTCAAGTTCTGTTAGCCTTTGTTTGTTTCTTCCTGGCCCAGCGAAACAGCTTTTACGGGAATGCGTACGATAACTTCGACTGTCTGGGCGATGTCCGCCGGCAAAAGTAGTCTCTCTTTGATGCGATGGCGAGCCGGCAGTCTTGCTTTCATTTATTAGCCAAATAAGCTGAATACGCCACCCTGTTTGACTCCTCAAAAGCTTTTCAGCGGTGTTTGGCGATTAAAAGCTGGTCTGAGGTATGTAAAAGTATCACTGGTCGCTGGAAACACAGTGAAAGTTGGTCACGGTACAAGTTCGAAAAGCTCTTGTTTTTGATACTTTGCAAAACATTAGTCTCCATATTTAGAGACAAATTTAGCCACTGTCGCCCCCGCAGCGCAAAATTCACTGCAAAGTTTCGTCCAAGTTTGATTACGCATTTTATTGGGAAGTTTTGGTGCAGGAAGATGAACAGCACCGCATGAGGTCATCGCCTTCGTTCCTCAGCTTTACAGTCGTACCACTACCGTAATTATATACTCTGTTCTGTAATCTCAACCTGAACGTTAGGCAAAGGGCGTGCGGAAAGATGAAAACTAAAACCGAAGGCAAGCCAAAGGGTAATCCCGTAGTCTCTATCTCAGAAGCTCACACCAACGCCAGAGAGCTAGGGTATTTTTATTCCAACTCTAAATGCCTGGTGAGCTCGGCAGGAGTGGAAGTATCATTGAACTTTCGCTACTGGCCAATCATGGATAAAAGAGTGACTTTCCAGGCTAAAGAACCCAATAGCAAAGACCAAAAACAGGATTTGGTTATTATAGGCCCACTAGAGTGACAAACCCAACAGTATTTTTCTAAAATAAGTTTTTATCGTCCATTGAAACATGAAAAAGATCGTCCGGCCCGGACGTTAAATGACGCAACTGACTTACGATATTTGTAAAAAATCCTGTTTCGTCATACTAACGTCTGTAAGATACGAAATGGAACGTGGGCATGATATGATATATAACGCAAATCAAGTACGGCACCGTATCATACCCAGGGTGCTTACGCGCGCGCCCCTCATCAGCAAGGACAGTGCGGTATGAAATACTCATAAAATTGTCGGCATGAAACACTGCAACTGCAATCATGTAATTATCGCAGGACAGCACAATTAAAGTGACGTATCTTGCACTTTTATGAAATGCGTTTGGTTTCCCAGTGTTTTTCTAGATTTTTTTTGTCGACAAACAACGGAACTGTACCATACGACTGTCCTCTGACAATGTTCTCCAGTGTACGAAATATACCCGAAAAAGAACTGTGAGTCTCCTCTCAATAATACGCCACGGTGCAATCTGTTGGTATGTATCGTATGAATTTCACTCAAGAGCGGTACTCAACAGAAAGGTAAATCTCTTTCAAAAAATTCATACCTTTGATGTAAACCAAAAGAACATTCGAATTTACGTTTTCCCGAGCAACAGGTCGATTAATAAGCGATACCTAACAAACCACGTGCCTAGAAATGTATCTGAAATCACGTTCAGCACTTCGCTTTATTATCGAAACCATCCAGGCCACGGATCAACACTGGTCTCTCAAATCGCAGGGAAGGTGATACCCAATTTTCCAGATTTTCACGCAAAAAGTAGAGGGAATAAGAAGCGAGACATCCACCAAAACCACACATTATTCCGTGTTGTTCTCGGGAGCAATGCAAGTAATCTTTACTCTAATTTAGACGCATTGAAAGGATAAAACAAAGCCATAATTAAAGTACTACCTCATAATTTTCAGAAATATTACACCTCCGCCGTCACTCCAGGAGCTTGACAGGACTGATTAATTGCGCGTGATAAATACAATTCCAACGACTGCTTGAATTCTTGCTCGCCATTAGCTGACAAAATTAGGACTAAAACAATTATACTACGCGGAAACAGAATAAGATGCGAAACGAGCAGCAACTTAAACGTGGTAACCACGCCTGCGGCTTTTTTTCGCCACATAAAACGTACTGGGAAGCAACAACCCTTACTTGACACAGTGATTTTGAGAAAATCCTCAGCTTCAATGACAAACCTTCAATAACAAACTTATGCGGCAGAATGAATTCTTTCCTATTCTTTCCAAAAAAACCACTGATACGACGTTTTCCATAGTCGAGCATTTTAAGGGCATAAAACTGTCGGTCGGATTCGGTTCGGCCAAGACCAACGTGCAGGAAGAGTTCAAACATAGCCCGCACAGTAAAAGAACTGTGACAAGCAGTACATAAGTTAGTAAATTTCAATCATAGAGTGCCTGTATGTTACTCCAATGTTGCTGAGGGAAATCTTCGACGTACTCCTATCCGAGATGGAACCTTTCTCAATGTGAAAGATCAATTAGCAAAACATTTAACCTCCTGGATGAACCGCACATCCAGCGAGAGAGAATATAGTGATCTCTGCATTGACAAAGCTAAACAGACAAGTAAAAGGATAGTCAGTGCAATGCGACACATTCGTACCTGTGCATTCCCCTACTTTCGAATAATGAAGCATGGACGTCCATAGTTTCGAATTTGAAACTCTCAAATGAAGAATGATTACTGTCCATCTGATTTCACATTCGTACAATACTTCTTGCTGTGCGAGAAAACATCGTCTTTAGAAGCAAAAGCCGGAGCAGAGAAGTAGAGGCAATGTTAGTCAATTGCAATGCATACGTGTGACTTCTTGCTCATACACTATTGGCCTGGAAACCACAGACGTACGAAAGTCGGAGGCACATAACCTCGCAACTTCAAGTGGGTGAAGATAAGCGTTCACTAATTCCATGCCTGCGGACGAATCAATGAGGTTTTCACCGAAGAAAAGAAAATTAGTACCAACTTGGTACTAATTTTCTTTTCTTTGATATTGAATGTCAAGATGCTTTTCTTCGCATCGATATTGCACCCGCCCGGAACAAATGCAATTACAATTTACGCTTCCCTGGAATTGACCTGTGATCATCACAAAAGCTAGAGAGTAAGAATTCACGACTAATATCAGCGTTCCTCCAAGCAATGCATCAAGACGAAATCTGATCCACCGAGGACATTCTCGTGTATGCACCGGTAGGTGTCTCACCGGCTGTCGCAGATTCTGGGCCGCATACAGCTTAAGTGCAGTAGAACTGCTGTACTGCCGCATGTTAAAACGGGCCCGGGCCACCACAAAAGTTGTTCCAAATCCGGATTTGGGGACCCATTGAATTGACCTATGGAAATCGGGTTCATTTCTTAAAAATGTAACGTGTCATGTTGTGAATTCCAGAAATAGATCATCAGTGCCCGTGATAGTATACGTGTCCGTCGTCTTCCAGCATTGCGTAACACTCATACATTTAAAGTACATTTCAAGGTGACATTGTGTCAGTAACACTTATAATGAAGTTGCGCGGGAAGAAAGCCCGCCATATTGAGAACTACCCGGATTGACATTTCAACTGCAGTCCACAAGAACCTTCACTGTCACAACCACAATACCTTTAAGCACATGAACCCAACCACCATGGTGGCACCCAACGAACCAGGAAGCAATACCACTGAAGCTGACGGCACACATCTCGAAGACGGCACCAACGGCAACAACAGCGCGAAGCAGAGCGATAACCTCCAGATCTCAGATGCCAACCCTACTCAATCTTTGCTTGCCAGTATTATCTCCGGTTCAGTAGCTGAGCACAACCCAACACCAGCGTCACTTCAGCCTGTTCGACAGTCTCGTACGCAAAAGACAAGTCTCCTCACCAGAAAAGCGTTGATTGCCGAAGTGAAGACCGACATCCGTCTCCGCTTCAAGTTAACTGATGCTAAATTCGAACAACTTCCACTGGCGAAGACACTAGCAGCTGTTCAAATTCTTACGAAGCTTGCCAACAGGAACGTAAAACAAGCCAAACAAGACGAGAGCTACAACGAGCAGGAAGGAAAGGACGGAAAGAGCCTGTTCTACCCGCTTGTGGTTCAGGCTTACGCCCCGCAGAAGACCCATCTTCCCCTTCAGGTGATCAACGCAAAATCGTACAAGCCAGTTCCAGAGTTGGTGCATCTGACCGGGTCTAAACAGGCCGGGAATCTCTTGCTCGCCATTTTTTAATTCTACAATGAGGTAGTTACGAGAGCTGGTTTGAAGAAGGCGCTCGCAAAACTCAAGACCACATCGTCAACCCGGGGTGGCGCTTGTTCCGGTTCTAGGAATGCAAACCAAACTGAGATCACCAAACTACGCAATTGCATCAAACGCTTGCACGCGTACGTTGAAAACCAGTTCCCCAAGCTTAGCACGCTATTCGACCTGTACAACTCGCAACGAGATGTCGCCGGGCTTGTCGATCTCGTCAACAAGGACTTCTTGCTCAACATTATCAGCAAGATTGGAAAACACGACATGGTGAAAGAGAACGGGAAGTTTGGCAGAATTGATCTCAGCTTGCTCTTCGATGTCGTCACCCAAGCGAAGCAGGACATATCCAGCAAGACGAATAAAGAAAAGGAAGTGACAGCGCGACCTGCTTAATTGAGGAATCCGAGGCTCAACGCCGTCGTCACATCGTTCATTATAGCGTACATGAAGATGGAGAGAATCTTTTTCCGTTAGCGACGAGTGCGTGCCAGATCCATTCTTCTTGGAAGATTATTCTGCTTGTTGCTTCTCGTGACGTTCAAGGTACCCGGATATTCCGTCGAGTTTGGAAAGAAGAAACGCATCGCCAGCTCTGGAGGGAGTGAAGACGTCAATGGCAGCGAGGCGTTTCGTTCTTCTCCAACGTCACACGATCAAGTGTCAGCGCATGAAAGCGGCGAAGTAAATGGTGTTCCCGAAGAAAACGAATCGAAACGGGACCAAGAGACTTCAAGTGGATCTGCGACAAGGCAGGTCACAATAAATGGAGAAGGAGAGCGGTTCAGCTCCCTCCCAAAGACCCGAACTGCCCCTCGCGTCAAATTAACTGGATTTTATGAATGCATCATTGGAGCGGATCAGGGTTTTCCTGTCCCACTGCAGAGCTGTTGCAACACCAAGGACGAGCCATATGTCACACTCAAGGAGATCAAAGATGCGAACAAGGCCATTTTCAAACAATTCCAGAGTGAAGATCCAGAGTTCATGGTATGTTTCACATTCCAGAAATTCGTGGTGCCAGGACCCGCCACGCCCAAGGCCATGCGCGCGAATGATTTCGAGACAGCCTGTCTGTAACTGCGTTCAAAGTGCAGGCTAAATCTCCAAAGTAGACCTCCTATCTGTCGCGCGCGACTTTCTCATGCACTCTCTGGGATGAAAATCAGTTTCACAGTTACTGTAAGTTCATGAGAACGCGATCTTCACGATCATATAGTTCGCACGTTCACTACTTGCCGTCACGAAATACTACCTGGAGGTGACACTGGCAGGTAGTGAGGTAGACATTGGCAGTGCAGAAGCAGCGTTCGCGAAGGACAAGGCGCATTTGCAGATGTTCTTCGTCGCCACAAACAAGAACAATATCAGGCCGGTGGCAGTTGGTAATGTTGCAGGTTTGTAGGGTCTTAAGAAGGAAATACCACCGGCCCCATAATCAGGAAACATCTCCAACACAGAGTTTGTAAGGAAGCTTCACGAGTACTTTGACTCCCAGGCGCAGAAATAAATAGCGGCTAAAATATGCATAGGCAACAGGGACTATGAAAACGGACTGATGGCTTCCAGAGGAGCGGAAAACGACATTGTCGATAAGAAACTGGCTTATGAAACAACAGAGGAACCTTCGGCAAAGCGACTTCGCTTCAAATTCGAAGACGATTCCCGTTCTGAAAGCAGCGGCAATTAGTACTCTTACAGAATAGTCCATTCTGCATGGGGCCGACGTAACGCAATTCTTTGAAACATGATAAATTTAACACAAGTAACATCAATGTTCCCAATCACCACGATGTGGAAGTGCACAATATTTTCTTCCATTAAAGCTTGGACTGAAGCGAAAGTCCCTCCATTTCCATTCTCGGCCTCCCCAGACACTAGTGTCCAACTAGAAAATGCGTTAGTTGACAGTTTTTGTCTTTCATAAAAACAATGGACAGGAACGCAGTAATCTTTCCGTACACCACAGAAACAGCTGATCCTTTCTTACTATTACAACCGAAGGGAGTCCGTTTCAATCGGAACCCGCTGCTCTTACCGGTACCAGATATACTTCTAGAATGACTTCCTTCCACAATATCTCGTGATTTGCCATCCACCAACACAAAGTAGTTATTGGACTCCATTGTCTCGGCATTAAGAGAACTATTACCCAGGCGCAACATGGGCACATTGTAGTCTGGTGAAACTGGGCGCAGATTAATTAGAACTTGCAAAGATGGGTGGCAGACTCCCGAAATAGCATCGCGACGACGTGGCCCGAGTCCGTTATCATTTCTTCGAACAATCTCCGTTGATCCGAGGATGCATGGCACTGCAGCTTTGCGTATCGGCGGTCGCAACACGTCAGGAACACGTTTCGACAAAGACATTCCAACAGGATCAAAGAAGTCCGAAAGGAAGGGAAAACGATAGACATCGGTTGCGGAGTCAACGGGTTGTAGCAGGATACAGCTTGTTGAATAGTATTAAGATAGGCCCTTCCTCCCACATCGGATTCTGTTGGATGTACTGACTGCGTCATTAATTCCTGGAAATCGTAAATTGTAGCGTCACCCAAGAAAACCTCCGCTTACGCATTTCCGCATACATCGCAGCCATCTAATTGAGACGGACTTAATAAGAACTTGTAACGATTCTCAAGCTCAAGTGAAAGACGAGAAGCTAACAGGAATTGCAGAATTCTGGAAAAACGGAGTACGCGCAGCAGTGACTTCATTTCGTTCTCAACAGAACAGGACAAAAACAAATCGGCTCTCTGCGAATTGAGAGTACTGGGCAAAATTGTCATCTCCTCGTTCAGAGAATTGACAAGCATGTCCATGTTAGGAGAGGCGGCTACGGTTCGGACAAAGCTTACCGGGACCCCGGAAAATTCATCACTCGGGCCATCACACTGCCGAGCAGCGACATCTGGAACCTGTCCTGCACCAGAACCATCACGAGCCATAGCAGGCGCTGTCGCGCTCATTATACTCACGCGAACAGAATTATCATTAACGTCTACCTCTTTCATCCATAACCCATGCCCCTTCCCGGACATTTTCAAATAGAAAAACAATTCCGCCCTGGCTCCAGTATAAACTGAATCACCGGTCACTCTCTCGTTTCTAGTCTTTACCCTTTTCAAGTCATCCATGTACTGCACAGATACAACGGCACGCCGCTCTAACAAGTTTTTCCTGGCGTCCACGTATTAGAATCCGTTCATGAAGAACGCCCACCACTTCTCACCTGCGCTATGAACTTGTGCGGATGACTGTATTCTTTCAGTCCCGACGGTAACCTTCCTTTTCTTTCTTCACTTAATCCTTACAGTTTTAGCTTTAGGAGATTGGGTTGGCTGTATGTGGGCAGCTCCTTCCTTATTTCCAGGTTCAGGTATTATCTCCCACAGAGCCTCCGCGTAGACGGGGAAGTCCGAAAACAGGTTGTGAACTATGAATTCCGTAACTTCAGAGCCTTGCATGACGCTTCCAACAAAGCTCCGCAGAGAAGGACCAGGGGGTAACCGGGCTGAGCCTGATGACAACGACGAACAGAAGACGAGAATGCTTAGGGTAGATGTATCGTGCAGCAAGCTGTGGAAACAGTAACACAGCAGTACGTCGCGATGGTCATCCAGATCATCACCAAGACTTGGGAGGTGACACATCCAGGACCGCTGTCCTCGACGGACCACTGTACTGATGTCATCTCAAAGTTTGCCAATGGTATGATAGAAACAGTGCATGCACGCTTTTATCATACTGTTGGAATTCTTAGCGTCCGAACCAGCATCTCGCGAGCGCTCAGCAGAATCCGCCAGCGCGATCACAACACTTGCTTGAAGCGATATAAAAAAAGGTGTGCCTGGTCAGGACTAGGAAGTTCCCCTGCTTCTGAGCTCCAACATTATCTTAAATGCGGGTGCCAACCAACTGGTACTGAATCCCAAAATGTCGTCTCCAGCCCACGCGTTGTCATTGACGTAATTTTACGTTTCTTGTAAAGGTTCAGGTAAATTACCGTACCTGTCCACGTCGATGCAATCCGTGTTGGTAGGTTCAATCTCAAAAGTCCTTGTAAATCTGGCTGCGAAACCGTCAGCCTGTTCCCTGTCAACAGTGCGCTTCAAGATCTCTGCCTTAAGTCGGTCAACATGTGCGCGAGCTTTTTCAACCTCTTCGTTTCTATGACGCAGTGTTAGAGCCAGGACTTCGGCTCTATTGTCAGCCAGCACTTTCTCTTGCAATGCATGCGCGAGGATAAGTGCTTCCTTTTATTTTCGGTTCTATGCTGCACTAACAGCCTTGTCGCGGACAACCCGCAAATTGGCCATCTCGAGCCGAGTCTCCTCTTTCCACGCCTACTCCTCGGCACACTTAACACGATGTAGTGAGACGAGATCAGCAACCTTAGCTTCACGTTCGTCACAGATCCCACGCAATTTACTCACCTCCGCAAGTGCTTCCTCAGCAGTGTGACAATGTGCTGACATCTTTGCTTCAGCGTCAAGCTTCCCTTATCTCTCATTGTCACCTTGAGTAATTAAAATTTCCGCATAAACAGGCAAGATGAAATGCTTCATCTTCTTCCGCCGTAAGCTCCTTCTGCGATATCTCTGTAAATTTTCATCCCAGTATCCTTCCCACGAACAAAACCGCGGTCACCTCACACAAAGCCACCCGGAATATCTGAGCTAACCCTGAGGTTTTTGACCCTCCCGAGTCCATGAATGATTCGTTTCAATCTCCTGCAACTTTTTCCACCGTTTCCATGACTGTTAAACTTCCTTTTCCGCGGCATAGCTTTCCACGTAAAGCTCCCCACGTCTATGCGACCCGACGGAGCGCTCATGAAGGAAAATGAATCTAACAGTGCCTTAAGAAGCGGGATTTTCGATGAAGATCAGAGATTCAGCAAATGTATTGCCGTTCTCGATATCTTCCACGAAGCTACAAAGCTCCTCACCAGCCAGAGCACAGACTGACGACGTAGTTACCCCCCTGATATTAGCTCGTTTGGCAGTGTCTTCACTAGCGTTCTGGCTCAGCGACGTGGAGCTTTGACAGTGGGCAAGGTGGGTTAGTGTCCGAATGGGTGAAGATCAGCGGCGGGAACGTCGTCGAGGGCAAAGAACTACGGCGGCTTCGTTCTCGGCAGAGTGAATAGTCTTGAAGTTTTCGATTACTGCCTCGACCCTGGCAAATTCCTCACAGCGCAGAAAGTAGAATCTAGAGGTAGTTTCCTCCCCTGATAAAGGCTCTTCGGGATTCGTCTTCAGTAGCGCGCTGTCTCGGCGACGTGGACCTTTGACAGCGTGCGAGGTTGTTTAGTGCCGGGACAATAAGACCTCAGCGGCTGGAACGTTGTGGAGGGATAAAACATTTGGCGGCGTCTTTTGCTGCTGAGGAGCAGAGCAGTCGAATGCGACTGAATCGGACAAGGAGCGGTCGCAGTGAATGGGCGCTTTCATAAAGGTCCGGGAATCGTCAAAAGTCTTGACGTTTCCGATATCTACCACGCAACTGCCAGGCTCCTTCTCGAGTTAAACAATAGATCAACTGCGTCACAGACAGCGTCCCGAGGATGTTTTCTCACCTTTTAAGACACCGGCACACGGCCGCGACAAATGTTTACAGTAATTTTCTAAAAAATCACCTTAATTAACACATGTCAAATACAGAAAAGATCGTCGAAGCTTTACCTCAAATACGTATAACGTCAACGATTTGAAAAAAATCGTAATGTGTGATAAAGGAACGCGGGACTGTTACGCTAATTAACGCAAGTCGGGTAGGTTTCTGTACATGGGCCAAGCACGGCAACTTAACATACTCAGGTTGGAAACGCGCAAACAGTATCGACCATCCCCGTACAGTAGAATTAACCGTGGAATTCATTGATGAGTCTTTTTTTGAGCAATGTTTTTTTTGTTATCACATTGCAATTACTTCATCTTACGCCACAGACAAATGATGCCCCGGAATCAAATGCGTATCTCATCGCATAATTAAGTCACGGG
>JAULCF010494427.1:0-11303 GCA_032361265.1 Devaleraea mollis | reverse complement strand
TGTCAAAAAAAATGTACGTAATGTACAGTGCTTGCATATGGCCCGAAAACTGCATACGATAAAAACATCTGTATCGAGATAGTGTAATGCACTTTTGAGGCCTATTTCACTGCAGCGAAATAGGCCTGCATGCATAATCTAATGCCAGTTTGGCACTTTTCTGCATTACCAATGCACCTAATGCACTTTAGGTTTTACCGACGCTGGCATTTACACGTCCAGGCTGCTCTGTCAACACAGTTTTCTCAGCCCAGATCTCGCGAAACCCGCAATTTTCCGCAGGCCCGTCAGATCTTTAGGGGAAGGCACGAATAGTCGCGCTCACTTTCGCGTCAAGGGACCCATTGCCGTGAAGACTGTCTTTGAACCTGTTATTATAAGCTCAGAATTGAGAGAGGCAGACCTCGGAGGACCCGGGGACTTGCGCGCAGCATTGCCTTTGTCTCAAAATTTGCGCCCAGGGGACGTAGCGTGTCCATTACAGATTTGTACAAACCAGGGAGCTGGAGAATGGGACGGGAGTTTACGTAAACTCCCTTCACACAAGAAGCGGCGAAGTGAAGAGGATGAGCTTTCATCAAGCTTACAAGGTATGGACGCCTATTTGGTGTACCGTTTTGCGAATCAGTGTGGCGACGCGCCTTCCATTACATTTCCAGAGCCTTCAGCAGCGAAAGAATTACTTCTTGTCAGTAAGTCGAGAGGGATAGATGGCAAGAGCTGTAGCGATTGCTTGATACCTCTCCTGTCAGTCGGCATATTGGAAACACCGTCTCATTGGATCCCCGGAACTTTTCGACCTTTTAAAAAGTCTAATACCAAGAATCCGTATCGCACAACTCGCTATAAGAATGAAATTGAAGCTGTGACAATCCCTGTCCGCCCTTACACTGATGATTTCACAAAGAAACTCTACTCTGCCGGTGGAATTTATCTTGATCTCGTTGGCCTGGAAACTTTGCTCCGAACTTGCCCTCAGGCCATACGAATTTCAAGCATGGTCACGAATGGCGCGGACTCTGACTCCGTACTGCTTTCCAGTGCCAAAGATTTAGTGGAACTTGAGAATAAAGGCGTTCTTATGAACACGTCAATCGGACCGCGTTGGGTTTTTATCGAAATAGTTGGGTTTAGCTCTGACTACTTACAGGCTGCCAAATCTTCACACTCCATGGGCCACGCTGCCAACGCTCCCTGCAACATATGCACGGTGCGGAGAGGAGGTGAGGGTACGGCGCGACACTGCGGGGTGGAGGGTTTCTCTTCCTTTGACAAGTTTATGTACCAAGAAAGATTTAGCGCCTTTATGGAGCGCAGTGGGCTCCATGACGAAGATTTTACTTTCATCGGCATCAAGACAACAGCACGGATTAGACATCGTACTGTTTACGAGGATGAGCTTCGTGACGTTGAATCGAAATGCGTACATCGTAGAAACAAGGCACCTTTTCTAGGATTACGACTGCTCAGTCAGTGCTCCACCGCTAAGGCAAGGTTTGACACTTTCTTTGATTATTAGCCTGGCCCGGATCATCTCCTTATCCTCGGCGTCGGGAAAGGAATTTTGAATCTTATTTTCGCTATTCTGTCTGAGGCTGATCGGAAAAGGTTTGCCGACGCCCTGAGGAAAGCGTGCATATCAGCTGGCCTTCCATGCCCCGATGGAGTTCTCAAGACGTTTACGTCCACTAATGGCGGGTACGTAGCCGGATTGAGTGTTGTCTAGATTTCTGCTTGCCCTTTGGTGGCCCTGCAGCTCTTACAATTTTTAATGCCGAGATGTATCCTGCAAAGGGAATGCGATAAGCTACGCAAGCAATGGTTGATTTTGTGAAGGCGATGAATCTTATTTTATCTATCAACAATATTATTCGACTTGTATACTTCACCCTCAGGCCCGCCACGGATACTGGGGAAGCTGCTGAGCGGCGTCATCGCGAGGTCAAGCAGTTTTCCGATCTCGTTGCAGCGCACATGAACAAGGTCAGAGCTTACGGAACAGAAGCCGGTCAAAGTGAAGATCTTCGGAGAGCCGTGCTCAAATGGGCCGATGTACCAAACTTGAACAGACTTTTTGAGTTCAGCTCGTTTTGGTTCCCGGCAGTGAGCTACAATATAGCGCACTTCTCCGAATTGCTTTTCGAAAAAGCGCATCAAGTGCTGAAAGGCTACAGCGACAACGTGCCCTCACTAACATCCGCTGGTTATTTCGCCATGCAACGGTATTCTGACGATGACGCGATGAAGAGAGTCTCAGTTTACAGAAACAAAGATTCCGCTTCTTGCGACACAGTGTAACTGTACATTCCCGACACTGGTATAAGTTTGAAGCACTGGCCAGAGTGAGGTGGTATTTGCTTTCGTCCCAGATGCCCCAGCCGCCCATTCCTGACGATTCTTTCGCTAACATCATCTTCTCCTATCAAAGTGGTGGTCGTCTGGTCCCGCTTTCCATTTGAAAGTTTCGGGACAGGATTCATCCAGTTCTGCTTGTGTTAACACGTGTTTGGAGTTGAAGAGTGATGGCGCCGAAGACTAGGGGAAGGGCTGTGTCAAAAGGCCGAGGAGAATGTGACGATATGCAGTCTACGTCGAGCGAGGAGGAGAATGATGAATTTTTGGATCTCAGGGACGAAGTTCAAGGACACCATAAGCGCATTATTGTTGGTAGTGACAGTGAGACGGAAAAAGAAGGCCTCATCCCTACAGACGATGAAATGCATGAGCCGATTGTGAAGAAGACGAAACTGACAAATCCTCAGCGAAACAATTTCAAGGGCAAGCCATGCCGACCGACCAGAAAGAAGAAAGGAAAAGCCCGTGCTGTAGGAGAGCAGGACGCAGTGAAGGGTGTCGGTGCGGGAGAAAGTGAGGGTGGAGCTCTTGAAAGAGAGATAAGGGGATCCTTAAATACTCCGTTCAAGGAAGGAGAAGGTGTCAGCGGTGGTTCATCTGGGAAGAGGGATGGCAGCGCAGGCAGCAATGGAAGTCAAGACCATGGATATATATCGTCTTTCCCTCTGCCCAAGAAGTCGGCTCGCTTTCATGTGCATTTGACAGACGGTGGAGCGTACCCGGAAAAGACTGAGGAGGAGGGCGACATTGAGGAAGAACCGGTTCGAAACGCTTTTTTGTCGAATTCGTCGACTAAAGGCTGTGAGAAGGTGGAAACAGAGATTTGCGGAGGCGATGATGATATAGATCGTGAGGTGGTGTATTCGAAATTGAGTCCCGGAAGTCACAGATCTGTGCAACCTCCTCCGGAGAATGAGTTAGCTGACGTTGGGAGGGGAGATGGAAGTACTAAACCTTCTAGTTCCAGTGAGAAGCCTTGTGTTATTGAGCGAATTGGAGAGACAGTATTTTTGAAGACGGAGGAAGAGAACTCAGGGCTTTCGCCCTTGGCCATAAGAGCATTGGGCCTCATTCTCCAGGATGACGTTCATGAAGCGAAGCCTGTGACTTTCGAAGATGAGTGTTTGGAGGTTGCGTCTGTCATGAAGAATATAACAGCATACGTGAGTGCAGCTCTTCCGACTGAGGCGGAGGTCATTATCTCAGCGTTGCGTGCTCAAGGGCTATCTTACTACGAGAACCTCCGCATTTTGAATTCTGTCTCACTTTGTTACGATGCTACTCAAGATCTGAATGGAAAGGTGGACAAGACTTTGCAGTAGCTTGGTGACATGTCTGTGTCGAGGGTAACTAGCGGCGTAAGTTCAAACGCTATGGATGGTGCAAACGAGGCTGAAGACGGTCGAAAGATAGAGGATTCCATGCGCAAATTTGCCAAGGGAAAGTTTTATAACGCTAAGTTAAGCTCACAATGTCTCTTGGCTGCCACATGCAAGTTCATGAGTGAGCTTGAATTCGATGAGGACGTCGCTGTTGCGACATTCAGTGGAATGCTCTCGGCGTTCAACACGCCGTTCGTTGTCCGGGATTTCGAGTTTGCTGAGCCGAGTGTGTATGCTGCTAAGCCGTAACTTGCGCAGAGTCACATTGTCCGAGTTGCTGCCGGCATGCTCATACCTGAGATGCTCAAAGAACCTGACTTCCGCTCCTATCCTTGGTATGACGAGTTTAGTTCTTGGGTTGAGGACGACGAGGATGTTTTTGCACACGCGGCGTGTGCTCTGAATATCTGCATGGGCTCTGGAAGGATTTGCTTGAGGCATGCCCAAAAGGCTTTGTCGACTGAGTTTACTTTGCTGCCCCCTCACTTATCGTATATGCGCTCGGACAATGAAGTGATCCACCTCGCAGATCTCATTGACGACAAAATTGACTTGCCAAAGATGCCGCAGAGCGCTGACGATCTTCTGGGAAAGCCTTTTCGAGGAAGCAGGATTAACCGACCCCGCTTCAAAGCTCATTTTGAAGTCGAGTCGAAAGTAGGACTGGTTAGAAGGGTACGAAATCACTCCGCTCCTTCCAAAACACGTGATTATGTCGCTTGGCGGGCACTGACAAACATTTCTATCATTTTTGCTCTTTTTCTATCGTCGAACGAAGGTTGGTTCATTTTCCTTTAATCTGCGCCAGGCCCTGGCTACAGAAATAAAATGAGACACACTAACATTTGAGAGACTTTTTCTGCTATGACATTTCCGCCCGTAGGATGTGGTGATAAAAGTTGATGTGCTCTACCGAGCTGTCGGTGCTGTTGCAATTGTCATCCTGCCTGAGTCCCAGTCGAAGCAGATTTTCACTTCTTTGAACAACAAGCACACGTCTCAAGCTGTCAAGGACGAGAAGGTCCGCGCCGTCCTGAAGTACAAAAAAGGCATTGCCGAGCAGACTTTGTGTTCTTTGGTGTACGGAGGGGTGGTAACCATTTATCGAGCAGCACAGCGTTCTAAGCTGGAGGCGTTAAAAAAGGTCTATGCAAACATCTTGGGTGCCAGGGAGCTGTCGGAAGAAGGCAACAAGACAATACAGAGGCTTCTGGCTACATGGAAGTCAAATCGTATAATGAGCGCGCGTCGTTACAAACGGATGACTAACGAGAATATCGATGCTATCTCTGGAAGTGATGAAGAAGACGGTGCCAATATTGACAAGTATGCTGACGAAGTGAAGGAGAAGAAAGCTGCGTTTTCTGCACCCGCTGCTTTTTTCTGTGATAAGGATATCGATGAGTTTCGGTACATTATATCGCGTAAGCGCTGTGTGTGCTCGACCGTCGTTTTTCTTTGTACGGAGATTTCTTGCTTTATTGTTGTTCCGTCATCGTTTTTGCCTGTTTCGCTGCTGTGCTTTGAATAATAGCGACGTGCTGACTACAATATCATCGCGTCTTTTGTAAAGATCATTTCTTTAATTTCCGTGCCAGTGCTTACAAGGCACTAGAGCCCCTAGTAGTGAAATTCTATTATTGCAATTTCAGCCGACATAATAACCACTGAAGAAAGTGCAGGACGTTGTTCATTGCATCTTATCTATTACTATTGCGACTACATTCGGTCAACACTTCAGCGATCAAACCTAGCTCACAATAGCAGTCATAACCTTTTTTTGCATTTTCATTATTCAGTGTACAAACATTTACTAGCTTTGTTCATTAGTAGTGCACATATTTAGAGACAATTTTTGTCCATTACCTTTTCACTAAATCAGTGGATTTTGACAGTGAATAGTGACCGAGTAAAGCTTGTGACTAAATTGTCAAATCGCCGTTCCGCCGTGTGACTATAGTCATCTCCATTATTTCGTTCTGGTATCTCGTACCATTATTGACACCTAGAGTTTTTTCGTATGCTGGTCTGGAAGCCCACCCTTCTTTCCTGGAGAGATAAGCTAAAACGGAGGGTCAAATAACAAGGCTCTTAAAAGCGTCCCGTATTTCGCTCGATGTTCGGAAAATGGAGTCATCTCCCGTAGTCGAAACAATAAATCTCTTAGCACAAGAGAGTACGTCTTGTTTGAGTCGGGGTCCAGAGAATGCCTCCCTGTGGCTGAATAGCCGTCCCGATGATAAGCACGTCACGCCACAGCTCTCACACTTCAGCGCGTTTTCGCCTCCCACGTTCAGTAAAACTGCATTCATCGGGATGGGTGCGAGGGATTCTTCTTCAGCTTGAGCAAGGGACTCCTCTGCGTTACCAGTAACTGAGTCAAGCGCGTTAGCAACCGCGCTCTCACCTGATGTTCTCCTTCTCCGCTCCTGCATAAAAATTTGCTTGTAAGTTCTGCGACGGATCGAACTGTCAGTGCAGATCCGTACTCCAGTGACAGATACGGTGAATATGGCTTCCCCGTTTACGAGAAAGGGGGAAGAAACTGATGCGTCATTGTCGTGATCGCTTTCATCTTTTTCCTCTGGTATGAAAATTTCGTCTTCAAGTGAGATTTCGCTCCCCATTAATTTCGATGCAAATTGATCGAACCGATAATGTAGCGCTTCGCCTCCAGACATGCGATAAACTTTGGCGTCGAAGGAACCATCGTTCCTTGCCTCGAACTGTACTTCGTTTGCTCTGGGCAACTCACAAAGTGGAGCGCAGTCCCACTTTTTCAAATTCTCGTTGCCTCTGTCGAGTGAAATGAGATCTGCTATCGTTCCAGCCAGCCCTCCATTACTTTTCAAAGCAGTGACAGTGTTCGTTGGAGTCTTTACTGCATTTCCCTCGTCCACCCACTTTATTATGTGCATCATTGCTAATGCAAAGTGAGCGTCCATCCAGCCTTTTCCTTTTTGAGTCTCGGACTTCAAAATTGCTAACAACTCAAAGCCTTGAGCTGCAGCAATGAATGGGAAAATAACTGCGATGGTCTTGTTCTGGTAACAAAGCGCGTTATCGGATAAGAAATAGATGCATTCAACCGTTGCCATCTGTTCCTTCACCCGATGCAATCCTGCTTCAAAAAGACAATAAACGGAGACACCGTCCTGCTTAGTGTTATTGCTGACAATCTGGTCACTATAATAAATTGCAATCCACCCTTTCCGTCACTGGACGCAGCGGTCAGCCCGTGCAAGCTCATCCCTGTTTTTGCGAAAAATTCGGTTGTCTTTTCGCGAAACTCAAGCGGCTCCAATTTCATTTTGAATTCTGCAAGGAGCAGAACTTTGGTCACTCCAGTATCCGCTTTAAGCTCCTCCATTACTGATACTATTCTCTGCTTTTGGTTTCGAGCTCTAATTTCGTGACCCATGAAGAGCAGAACTCGTTTTCCGCACTCCTCTAAAGCCTTAACCTTAACGTCTGGTCGGTGATCAACGAATAACTTCATGTCGTCGATGATTTGGAAAGGGCCGGCGCATGACTTACAGACTGCTGGTCTTGTAATGACGTCTTCATTGGTCGCACTATGCTACTCTGAGAGAGCAAACGAGGCGTTATGTATTGATTCTTCGTTAGAAGTGTCTTTGACATGGTCTGCGTAGATGAATTTTGGGTATTCCTGGGCTGCGCTTAACTGCGATTGAAGTTGTGTATAAGACGTACTGTTGTAAAATTCTTTCGCGATCCTTTACATCAAATCAAACGTTTCATAAACGAGGGTGCCCAAGGTGTAGTCAACCGAAGCCTTCTTCTTCATTTGCCGTTGTGTTGCAATGCTAACGATCTCGAGGTGGCGCTGCTGGCCTATGACGTTGTCGTCGTCCCTGGTGTCTTCAGCGTACTCGCGATAGAACCTCGCTGGAGTCATTTTTCTAGTTATACTCGGAATGACAATTACTTTATGTCAAATTTGGACAGGCTGCGTTTCTGGCTTGGAACACGGCCGGTTGAGAGCAGTGTGTTCCAATGTTTTTCGCTTCAGCATAGGATTTCCGCGCAGAGCCCATATGGTTAACCCTTGATCCCGTACCTGTTCTTACAGTTATAACATTGCTAAAATCGTTCCCATTCTGACCGATTACGGCATCAGGTTCGTTTGTAAATTCTGGCGTTTCGTCTGACATCGGAAGGCCTCCTACATCTGCTAGCCGAGCACGTTCTTCTTCAACAACTTTGAAAATAGTATCATTTGGTAAAGATTCCGTTAGAAGAGCATACAACACTTTGCTCTCTGCATATCCACGACAGGCTTTGACGTATCCGCGCACTGCTTTCAGCTGAACGATGGAGAGTGCACTAGACGGCGAATGTAATATTTCATTTGGAGGGACCATAGGGGCCGCGAGTTTCGATAGGTGCGTAGCAAGGCCATAGACATATGCCCGTGCTTTGCTTGTGAAAGTTTGTCGCTCTATCGAAGTTTGTCGCTCTATCGCAGTTTGAGCGCTCCATTCTTCAGAAGAGCATTCTTCCGGCCTGATCAGGCCGGAAGAATGCTGAAACCTCGAGGTTAGTAACACTTCTTTTCTTTGGAGCTTATTTTCGGCATTTCTAAGGTTTGGTAATGAAGGTCGTTCAAATTCACTTTCAACTTCATCTGCTCTTGTAACTTTGCGGATCTTTGATCCAGCTGACAAAGCTGCTGTACGGAGAAGCTCGCCAGCATTGCCTCTGGATCTTTTTCGAGGGTTACCGTGATTGGGATGCACCGATGCAGCGCCATTTTCGCAAGGGCAATGGCGAGCACAAGTATGGATGCATGTGTGACAGATTGGTCTTTTGCACCCGGCCACATCACAGGGCATGGTTATGTAAAAAAAAGATAATAATAATAAATAAAATAAAAACTGAGCCATGCTTTCTGCATAAAGCGAAGATAGTTTTCGTGGCAGACCTCAGCTCGATCGAAGTGGGGATGTACCATACGTTGCGTGAAGGTATGATTTACTTTATACAGTATCTATAGATATTCCGCTAGTACTGGGAACCAAGAGTTGTTTCTATTAGAAAACTTATTAATGCTTTAGTACACATAATAGGAGTACGTGCACTATTCTGAGGCCCTGTAGCCGGGATCTTTGTCGCGCAGTATTCATCTGTCCATATCACGAGATATTGATGCATCGACTTAGGATTTTTCTGACTTGCGCGCGTGAGATCGGATTTCATGACTTGAAATCTGAAAATAAACTTTGACCAATCCCTTTCAAGATCCTGGTAGAAGTTTGAAGATCCTTCGATCTTCGAAACAGTATCCGAAGAGCGCCATCGCGTGTGCGATCGGTATGCCAACTCCAAAATGCGAAAAGTGTATGCCAATCGACTTCTTCATCATCCTTTCGAGTCGGAATGAGACTCTCACGTGCACTTGAAGTATATCCACAGTTGATGGACTTTTGAATTTACAACGAAATGAGTTGATTTCGAATATATGCGGGCTCACAGCCGAAATTGCTAGTACATGAATAGAGAACTTTAGAATAAATTCATGGTTTGTAAGCGTTATAGAGCGTTATAAAAAATGATATAGTATAATTACCTCCAACGGTCACGTGCTACATTACAGAATTTTCTAGGTGGAATCAAATTTGAATAAGATACATAGATCTGGATTTGGCGGGCCATACGCTTGGGGAATTTATCTTCATCATAGGGCGCGCAAGTAAATTGAACGAGGTATTTGGATCACACCTCGGATCACACTCCGGCAGTAGTCTTTTACCAACACTTTAGCGTCAGCTTCTATCGGAAAAAGCAAAATGGCGTCACAGGAAGGAACTGACGCATTTTCAGCACCGAGTTTTCCCTCGGTTCGCAGAGAAACTACTGCTACATTGTCTCTCCGCCAGGGCCGTACAGTTGGGATATCAGCTTCTGCGGTGCGCCAACTACGTACTGTATAACGCTCGAAAGTTGCCCTCGCGAATGCCACACGGCATGCGGAGGAGGCCAAACTTGCGTTGAAAAGCTGCGAAACCAGTGTGATCGTGTACACCGAAGCGATAGACGACTGTATCGCAGCGGGACGGAAAAATTTACTTCAGAAAACAACAATGGCGCTGAAGCTGAGGTCTATTTACCAGGAAAAGCTTCAAATTGTGGAGGATAAGAAAAAGGCTCTTGACGTTGCGAATAACGACATATGATTTCAGGTACGTGGCCGGTCAAAGACGCTGCTGAGGAATACCTCGCCTCGAGAGCAGCAAAGGAGGGAGATGCTTCACCGTCAAAACGCGTGCGGGACTGCTAAGCAGTACGCTACAAAGAAACGGAGATATTTATCTCCCCCACCGTTTGGCGTAAGAACTTTGTTTTGGAAGCAAGCCAATGTCTCTCAGTGGGAATGAGAGAAGTTAGTATTGCCATTTGAGCTCTGTTGACCGGACCATCATGGATTCAATGAATATGCTATAGGAGTTTGCATCTTTGTAGTTTGCATCTGTGAATGTAATTCAGAAATAAAAGCGAAAATCCTGCTTTTTAATGGTTTTTATCGTGTGGACAATTCCTTGTTTGCAGTAAAATCTATGGTCGTCCGGACCGCTTCGAGACGAGAAGTCGCTGTGTTCCAAATTTCCACTTCTTTCCAAACTTGGCAGGCGCACTCTCCAGAACCTCTGATTTCTAACGGTACTTTCCGCGTGGAAAATGAGCAACTTCCCTAATTAAAAAACTTTTCAGCTCGTCGTTCCTTGGACCCGCTCAGTTGTAATACCTGTGTTAATAAAAGAAAAAAACTGGCGTGGGGCGTGGGTTTTTTAAAAGGAACTTTTTTAAAAACAAATTTCTTAAATGTACTGAGAAAAGGCGTCTTTTAAAAAAGAAAAGCGCTCTCTAGAGATCTACACTAGTGTAGAAACTCAGAGGAAGGCGCGTCTACGGCTACGCTTATTTGAGGCCTCCGTCAGCTCAACATTTTGCGCTGGAAGTGATGTGTGCAATGCTGAAAGCTTGCAGCATCTTGCGACGAAAAGAGACAACCGACTGATTAAACCTACTTGCCAGTCGCCAGTGAACCGTACTGTCCCGCTCTGCCGTCGCCCCCCTCCCCCAAAAAAATCCTTACTTTTTTGAATTCACTGTGAGGTATGATCCAAAAAAGACTCGAGTCAAAAAAGACTCTCAGCGCGTGAGAGGCTCTTATCATACCTCACAGTGACTTCTAAAAAGTGAAGAATTTTCTTTCAGTGACGGAAAAAGTCGGTCTCATTTTTAAGCGCCATTTACAGCTCTACCATACCCCTGCCTTACTATAAACGTGCATATCACCAAATGGAGAACAGCGTATTGAGGAAGGACATGATGGCACCACAAAAGGACAAGCTGGCAGTAAACTGTCCCGGCCCTTTCATTCTCTTGCCCATCGATCGCGCGATGCATCGCATGCGAACAGCGCGCGCACTGTACCGTGGCGACAGCCACGGTACATCGCCAGAAATGCACAAAACTGGCGTTACCCGTACTGTACGGGTAAAGCCGTATCTCGGCCGTGACACTTGCAACTGCAACAGCTTT
>JAULCF010493316.1:0-11306 GCA_032361265.1 Devaleraea mollis | reverse complement strand
GGAATATTGCGGGACGGCAGTTTTTAGGACTGGGTGGACCACTTGTTGCCTTCCGTCTGTCTGTCTGGACGGGGTGAGTGCAGCGTAAGGGAGAGGCAAAATGGCGCGTTTCAAAGAACATATTTTCTATGTTACCGCCTCTGTCAGACTGGTGTCAGACGCAACACGGAGCCTCCACTCTCTCGTTTGTCGCAACAATGAGTCATTCTGTCGCAAACACGGCAACAGGGGTGGCGGATTTGATGCAAAAACTGATCCTCATCACTGACAAAGTAGCGCAGAGGAAACCGCGCCAGAAGTAACAAGGCAAGGAAATCGAATAGCGGGCGGCCGTACGAGCGTCACGTCGCTGCACTCTTCTATTGCTCGAGCGGCCGCCAGGGACTGCGAGCGAGGCAGTGTCGACTCTGCTTGAAACGAAACGGATCCCTTTCTTTTTCAAATCTCAGCTGGGCGGCACGTGCCGCGAATGATCACGTTTTTCGCGGTTAATCGAGATCAAGAATATCGATAGTTATACATTGTTATTTTTATTAAATATAATATTATTATGGGCATAGTAAACTGACTGTTTGGTAATAAAAATATCCAACACTTTTGTCAAGCTTGGCCCCGCTTTCAGCGGGAATGGTGCACAAAGGACGTGCTTCTCCAAATTCTCTAGTTGTCTGGGCCACGGCGGCCGCCCTTGAGGACGAGCCACACATACTGTATATGCCCGACACCAAAATATGGTCAAATCGAACGCAAACATTGCCCGACACCAGAATATCTTATGATGCCGGGCAATGTTTACGCTCGGTTTGAAATGACATTTATTTGGCGTTCAAGCCCTTGTGAATCTCACACTGCCGGGATAAATACGGTCGATGTAGCCCTCGCAGGGTCTTCGCAAACGGATGGTAGCCGCTTGATGAGAGTATACGAAAGGTTTGGACTGCTAGTAGCTGCTTGATGAGATTATACGAGCGCTACGCCAGGCGTACCAATATTATCACACGTCTGCCGCGCTTTCAAGGTAAGATTGGCTTTATGCCCCGATCTAGCTACAATAAACTTTACACAGCTAAGCCTCAATCAATAGATTGCTACGATTGCTATAACAAGATAGCGGAATTAATACAAAGTAAAATAGCTGAAACAGAACTTGCCCAAGTACGAAAGGCTGTTCTAAATCCTGAGTTGTTCATTCTTTTCTGGGTATACATCGCGGACATTCGCCATAGACATGTAGGGAACTGATGTCGCCAGTGCGTCTCAGAGCAGAAACGGGCGTCACCCCCTTGCTACTCGCCTAGCGCAAAACGGCCTTGCTTACGAATCTTCAGTCCAAGTCTAGCTTCTGCCAGCAACAGCTAAAGGATCAATACATGCCAGGCAAATCACAATCTGGACTTTGCGTCTGGCAGTGATGTCGCGTCGAAATCGGCGACGGCCGTCAAATTTTAAGTAATACCATGCCGACCGCCGTCTACGGCGATCGCCATGGCGGAATCCATCCCATACTAAAATTCCGCCCGCCTTAAAAGACGTGGAAGCTTTCTTATCCATCTAAAATTACATGCCCGTCTATTGCGCATCCCATCGCTTGTACCAGTATGCCGATCGCACAGTGGTTTACAACCGCCCAACCCCAGGTATACACTGGTCTTCAATTGGCGCCTTTCAACTTTGTCTGCAGACACGCTTCAATACAATCTTACTAAGAATGTGGTGAAGCGGACTCGTGTGAAGGAAGCACTTAAGTAACACAATCGCCATAACATGGCTTACTAAGAATGCGTTGAAGCGCGGCTTGAGGGGCACGTGTGAAGTACTTAAATGGCACATTTGTTAGTAAGATTGTATTGAAGCGTGTCTGCAGACAAAGTTGAAAAACGCAAAGTGGAGATCAGTGTAACCTGCGTTGGACAATTGTAAACGAAAGTCCTAATATGACCATTACAACTTTACAATGTCATGTAAATGTCATTTAGATGTAAAGGGAAACGTGTGAAGTGGCACATTTACCACATGACCGATACATTTATATACCTTTTTAAGGTGAAAAAGGGACAGCAGCACTCAAATTGGTTAATTGCAGTACGAATTCTTACGACAATTTGTGGCGTTTTTTTCACGTGTACGCGTCAATGACGCATAAAACCCTCCCACATCTACAAAGTCTACGTCACCAATTTATAAATAAATAGCGACGTAGACTCTATAGCTCATTGATAGGGCATTCGGTTGAAAACCCTTGTCACGAGTTCAACCATCGTTCTAAACACGCGTTTACAACATGAGTCGCACTTTGAAGATGGGCTCAGTTTTATGCGCCATTCACACATCTTGAAAGGTACAGCCACCGTAATGTATTAGATCTAGATCAAAAGTAAAAATAAGGCGGCCAGGACTGAATGCAGTCCCTTTCAAGCGCATAGCTTGCAGCTTTCTTGTCTAAACGGAAACGACTTGCCTTTCATGCTTAAAATGCAGTCGTATGCAAACGGCTTGGACAGAAAAAAACGCGCTTACTTAACGCAACTTTTTTGAAAGCCGACCGCGTCAAAATATTATAGCATCGCATTCTCATTCCTGCATCGTCTACAAGTAGGACATAATATGTAATAAGAATATTATTCTTCTTGCTTTTCAGTTCCCCATAGTGCCTTTTAAATGCGCTCCTCGGGTGAATTTAAATTGTTTTTTAAAAAGCAAAATTTGCTATATTTTGCTTTTTAAAAAACAATTTGTTATATTTAATATAGATTCCCGCTAAATCAGCGTGCCGACGGGTTACAAATTTGATCACTGCGACAGGCAAGTCTGTCGCCCCCACAAAACGCATCAGCTATTCTCCAATAGGAGCAAGACAGCAGGCGCGGAATGAGGCCAAGCAGATACAAGCGATGCCCGACAAAAACCCAACACCCAGTACTGCCAGCGCTCGCATGTAATTCGGCCTTGCTTCAGAGTTGATGTGACGTTCGCACCCGTTTCCTTTTTCCAAGCTGAGCTCGAATTCTTTGCATTTTTTCCACTCGTACTCCAGGTCGCAAACTCGGCAAATGTCGTTCGCGTTCTCGATTGTCGTTCTCACCTGGCAGAAATCGAAGCAAAAATGGCCGGGGCAGTTTTTTTGCTGCACAAATATAGTGCTCTCCGCTCCTATACACTCGTTGCTGTCTGCGAATCCGGCGCATGACCGCGCAAACTCTGTATCACAAGCAGCGTCTGGTGCTTTTAAGAGTGATGTGCGCCACGCGCTTTGGTCGTATACAGATCTATTGCTCAAGACAGCGATGGCGACTGCTGCCGTTATTGATAGAATACCAAACGCGAGAACCAAGAGGACAAGCACACTTTGATACAGAAAGTATGCGGACTTGTGACGGTCTTCCCAAATTCCGAATGTGATGTCATTTGCTAGTACAATACCAGCTATTCCAGCTAGCATTAGAAGCGTCCCACCAACACCACATGCGAGGTACATGTACTTCGTACCCGAGAGAAGCAAAGCATCAGTCGCCTTGAAACCTTCCAAATTAAGCGTGGAGTCCCCCAGCACTCCTGGAATACCAATTCCTATACCCAATATTCCTACAAGAACAGCGAGGATGTTGACAATATATACACACTGTCGAAGAGGAAATAGCCCGCAGCAACATCGAGGCGCTTCGTTCACAATGTCAGCGTCATCTTCGACGTCGTTTCCTGCATAGGGATTATCGCCTGGCCGCGGTGAATGTGGGGAAAATGCCAAGTCTTCTTTGTCTTCTTCAGATATACCTAGAGCTTTTTTTCGCTCTTTCTCTGCTAATTCCGCTTCCATTTTTTCTTTCTCTTTGGGATCGAGAGTGAGTGCTGCGGGATCATATAACGTAGATGCCAGGCTTTCACCAATACTCGTAGGGCCGTCAAGGTCAATTCTCGAAAATTCATCAGTGTTTTCCTCCCGGTTTATTTCATCCGGGAACCGAGACTGATCCATGGTTGCCTAAAGTTATGTATCTCTACGCGACGGAGGCAAGTCTATTCCCACTGTGCTCCACTTTCGTTTCAAAGTTTGACCTCCAAGCGATCGCGTAGCATTCGAATGCGTCGCCTTAAGGTCGTGATGCAACTTGCCAAAATAAAGACAGGGGAGCAGCCTTATTCCGCAAACCGGCAACGGGTCAAGGGGACAGCGTGATCAATGCCTTTCGTAAATTACTCACGTCTTCTGTACGTACCTGAGGTAGGCATTCACGTCTCGAAAACCCAGCATTCAAAACGCTAGCAGCGTGAAGCTAATTGCAGTCTCGGGCGGAAGTTTGATATCATGCTGGCCCAGAAATTATTAAAAAATCCGGCCTAAAAAGGCGGGACTTTTTAAATTTTACTCATTACTATTGCTTTACCAAAAAATCCTACTTTGGCAAGACCGGGCATACAATGCAGTCCTCGAGCTGAGTCACCCGTGAAGCCGGTGGGCAGCGTTTCACGGCTGTGTAAGTATGTGAGATAGCAATACTTAATTTCCCTGGGAGTTGATCGAGCGGCAGTTTAATCTCGAATTCGCGCATGGAGTGAGCTCGAATATAAAGAGACTTTGAGAAGTTGAGCACAAAAGAGTCTATTTGATCTAGGACACGGGAGAGGGAATCTTTCCCAGATCAGTATATTGGCGAAAGCAGTGACTTGTGTCGGCAGGCCGCTGCAAGACATCTTCAAGTAATTAACACCGCCGTGTTCACACGGCGGTATTAATTACTTGAAAAAGACTTGCAGCGAGAGGAGATAATCGATTGATTAAACTTTAACTTAAACTTTTTACTATGTCGCCTTTCATCGACTGCTGATAGTCATTAACATCAGTAGGCCAAAAATATTAGCACAGGCTTGCGAGTGGAAAGCAAGTAGGTCAAAATTTCGATAATGTTCAGCAGGTCTGGAATTTAGTTCTATAGATACATATTTTAATATTAAGTGCTGCGCGGGACCGAATAGATGGGCAGACGACGCGAGCGCAAGCACCAGATGTCTTGATCAGGATCCTCGAGGATCTTCTTTCTAAATAGACATGTCGGTACTTTAAAATGCGTAACGTCAAGTACGACTTGGATGAATATTAAGGCCAGGGTTTGAAAAGTCGTCAAGTAGGAGCAACTGTCAACAGGTAACATTACCAGGTGCTACTGGAGTATGTTCGCTGCATTAGGTCCCGAATACGACGCGTGGCATGACACGTGGTAATACGAGTATACTCGAGTACACTTGTCCGGAAAACGCTGAGTAGTACCGTAGTTTACTTATTACTCGAACGAGCAACGATCGCTGCATAGTCTGCACGTGTATACTCAATACTCAGCACTCGGTCGGAAATGGGACCTTTTACCAAATTATGACTCCCACCTCCGTCATGCCTGAGATGTCACTGACATCTACGAACGTGTTTATCTATGCCACTGATTTTACTAGAGCTTCGCTAAGGTGCGTGGAACTCAGAACAATTTAGAAGGCGGCTGAACCTGTACTTGCGTAACAAAGGCTTGGCAGGGGTGCAGCCTGAGAGCAGGACTATCGCGCTACTAAATTCTAAACCAGTCTGGATTCGGGGGCTACCAAGTGAGGATGCACTCTCAGCATTCTCAGAACTAGTAACTAATCCGCCGAAGGCGACCTCTAATAGGTTATTGACGTACAGGTAGCGCTACGCTATAGCGTGATAGCACGCCCAAGCCGTTTGCTTACAGTGACGTCAGCGGAAAACGTTGGCTCACGCAAGTTTTCCGTCATCCGACGTCATCGCGCAAACGGCCGAGATTTAGGCGAACTCATAGCGTACTCATAGATAGTGCTCTGAGCGCGCATTCGACCGCCACGCAATAAATCTTAGGGGAGTACATCACGTGCTCCCCTGGGGCCTCAGGAGGAGATGAGTAACGAACAGCTACACCCATACTGGTTCTCTCTCCTGAGTGCGCAAATCTCTAGCCCTAGCTCTAGCTCTACACACTCTCTCCTCCCTCTGTGGACGCCTGCCCCTTTCTGTTCAGCGTTCATCAACTCGAATCGGCTCGCCACTGATATCAGTGGCGCTGAGCGGAGAATCGACAACCCTCAACAAAGAGGAGAGATTTTGTTTCCCCACCCTCTAACACAGAGGCGAGCTCTTACGCTACCCACTCTTCCTCCTCGACAACGAGAGTAAAAGAATGACAGACCGGAAGACCCGCGCGAAGAAGCGCGCCACGAGCGAGGTCAAGCCCGCCACCCCGTCCGCAAGCGCGGCCAAGAAGGCGCGCAAGAACACCCCGGAACAGCAGGCTGCTTCTGCGGCGGCACAGCGCCAGAACGAGGCGAACCGCGCCGCCAAGATGAAGAAGTAACAGAAGGAGCAGCTGGCCGACGAGAAGAAGGCGGCCCTTCAAGACCTCAAGACCAAGAAGAAGAGGAAGAGTGGGAGCCTCGACAAGGCGACCGTCGTCCGGCGCGCTATCGAGAAAGCGGCCGCCGACAACTCTCGCCCACCCTCTGCCGACGAGGAGGATTCCGAAACCCCAGCGACGGCGCGAACCCTGAAGGCCGAGATGCGAAACGCGTCGGACCGCGTCGACGCCTCCGTCGCCGCCGACGGCACGTCGCCGACCAAGCTGAGCGATACCTCAGTGAAGCGGGATAACCCTGAGGAGGCACTGGCCGCGACGGAGGCCTCCGCCAAGGAGGCACTTGCGAAGCCAATGTCAATCCTTGTGATTGAGTCATCCCCCGCGTATCCGGCCGTGTTCAGCAAGAAAACGGCTGCAAACAACGCGAGCGCTGCGAAGCAGACCGCAGCAGACAAAGAGCGCTCGAGTTACGGCGCTGGGAAGTGCGAGGCTCATCACACCTCAAGGAGGAACGACCAAGAGATCGGCGACTGGTAACAAGACGAGGAGGACGCCGCAGAAGCCCGCGTGGAAAAGGCGGCCGACTTTCGTCGTTTCGAAGAAGCCTGCCTCCAAATCACGACGTACGCCCCCCAAGACGACCTAGACCGTACAAGGTGTAGGATTCTGTGGGACAATGATCGGAAATTGACGATCGAGGCCTACAATGAGCTCAAAGAACAGGACGAGAAGCGGATGGAAAAACAGAAGGAGCGAATTCAACTCAAGAAGTAACTTGCAGAATTGGAACCCCCCGTGCCAAGTCCAGCCGCCGCTTCCTCCCCCTCCTCGCACGCCGACAGCGCCACCAGCCCCACCGAAACCAGTCGAGCTCACCCTCTCGCCCTCGTCGCACGCCGACGGCGTAGCCGCTTGGCCGGACAAGCCGACGCTCGCTTTCGCCGCGAAGCTGAAGAACAATGAGGAGCTGCATTTTCTCTCTGGGAAACTACCGGCGAATGCGACCCTACCTTCGCGCATCTCCTGCCACGGAGTCGCGAAGCCGAAGTGCCGACCGCCCCAATCTCCATCCACAACGAGACGGCGGTACCTGTTGCGCCAAAACAAGTGCCGCTCCAGAAGAAGCTCTTGGTTAACACGGAATTTGACGACACGCCAAAGACACCGGCGCTGACGGACTGCTCCGACCCGCTGATACCTGTGCAGAAGTAGAAGACATACCAGCGAATCGAGATGCAGTGCTACAATGCCGGGCAGAGACCTCCGCCTCCTACTTTCAAGGAGACAATCCCCAGCGATTGGCTCTAGAGATTCTTTCTGAGCGGATATCACAGAAGCCGGACGGATCCAAATGGACGTTCGAAGAGACCAACGTCGCGGAGCTCTTCCGCATGTACGAGGCACGCCGAAAGAAGGTTGACCCGAAACGGCCGTCTACGTTTCTCCGCGAGAAAAAGATTGTCTGGGCAACGCGCAAGTTGTGCAGAAACGCGGCCGACACGATCATGACGGCGACTCACCTTGCCTTCCGCGATCGGTCCGAGTTTTCTAACCAGCTCAACAAGAGTGGGGGAACGCGGACCTCATTGACTACCTTAGAAAGGAGGTGGTCACCAACACGATTCTCAGGGAGCGTTTGCTAAAGGGCATCGCGGATGACCTCCCGATGAAAGAAGATTTCGAGAAGTGGAGCGACGTTTTGCGTGACGCAGCGTCCGACATGGACGACACCGGGAAGGGAAACGATGCAGTCGACTGTGCCACGATTGCGACGACCCACTTCCGCAGCTCCCTTTATCCGGCGTCAGTCCGAGGCCGCGGAACTCATGCCGGGCATGAGCGCGGCCGAAGAAACCTTTACCCTCACCACAGAGGAGGACATCGCGGCAGCCCACCAGCGCACGATGCTGGACAACGCGGAGATCGCGGATGAGGAATTCCTGTGCCTCGCTGGCAGCAAGGCCAAGCAGCCCCATCCCCGAGGGTAGTACATGTCCGCGGACGCGGAACCGGCCGAGGACTTCGTGGAGGAGGAGAATCCCGAGTACGAGGCGTCTTTAACCGAGCCGCTCTTGTAAGGCGCATCACCGAGGAAGGATCAAGACGCCGATTCTTTACAGAATCGGCAAATGGCGCCGAGACTCTGTGCTCGAAATGGTCGGTGTCGATCCTCGCCACCCCACAACGTAGTTGGAATACCATCTCCGCCAAGGCCGCGACATACAGAAGCCCCCACTGTGCATCAGCGATAACACGTGCATGGGTAGCCACTATTTCTAAACGGAGTGCCCGAATATTGAGTCGAACGAGCAGTACTTCGATGTCTGGGCCAGCTGGGCGTATAATGAGGAACACGTGCAGCAGGCTCAGCGGGATAACAATTTCTCCATGACCGACGTAAATGCCTCGAGTGCCGGGGCCGCTTCAGTCTACACTTTTTGCACAAATAAGATAGAGACGTCAAGGCCCGATGCTCGTCTACATGAGAAAACCGGCTTGACGAACGAACAGCAAAGTTTAGCCGACTTTAACAACAAAGTAGGTGATCCGATGGATCTTTACATGCCTTCGGCCCACGCACTCCCCGCGCGAATGGTGGCCCGAGTGCGTAAGTGTCGCGTAAGTGTCCACACGCAGTCACGTCGGCTGAGGCTAAAGTCGCTAAAAATCATAAAACCTTTGTCACAGATGACAAAGGCATAGTCATTACAACCGGATTTCACAACGAAAATCCGAGAACAAATACTTCCACAACGAGACGGCGGCTGCAAGCAAGACTTCATCCGAACAACAGATTCACAGAGCAGATCTGACCTGTATCCTTGATACAGGCTCGGAAGTGAATCTGCTTGGCCGCAAACACCTAAAAGAGTTTGCAAAGGCCAGAATCCCTTGCACAATTAAGGAGGTCGAAACACCTTTAACAGTGAAGGGAGCTTTCGGCTCGCTGTCAGCGACGGCCAAGGAGATAATCACGCTATATATCTTGAGGCTGACAACATCTGAAGGGCTGGTTGAGTTCAAAAACACCCGGCTGTATCTCCACGAGGGAGCTGACGAAATGATACTCGGCCTCCCATTCACAGATGAAGTCGGTTTTAATATCAGTGCTCATCTGGCCAAAATCCACGATGCACTGAATGGTTTTGAATTCGATCACCATGATGAAGTCTAAAAGGTACACTTGGATCTCAAGGATGAAGTTTCCCATGCACCAAGAGTACGAATGATTCACTAATCGTCGGCCCACTCTGCGACTTGGGCCGGCGATTACGTCTCAATCCAGATGGATCCTCGGGCACCTCTTGATGATGCAGACCCTTTATAAGATGACGCCCCATGTCTCACAACAGGACAAGTAGACCCTAACGAGGAGGAAGAATTATTCACAGCTATGATAAATAGGGCCTATGATGCAATCAAAAGCTATAGGGCTGAAGCTTTTTACAAAGCAGATACCAAGCAACGCTGCGGCACAGGTAGAGTACCTTATAAAGGAGTACCGCTCCGTTTTTTCTTCGAAACTAACTGGGTACGCCTCCTTGTAAAATCGACCCTATCTGAATCCCTTTAAAAGAAGGAGCCAAGCGTGCGCAAAGCAGGGCTCGGCGGTATCCGCCACAAAAACAAACGTTTTTGTCGGATACATGCGCAGGACTCGAAGGTGAATATCTCGTCCGCCCAGTTCGCAGCGCCGACTGGGTTGCGGCACCCCTCCTCGTCCCTAAGGACCCACTTGCCATGTTCCGCATGACAGTGGACCTTAGACCTAGTAATAATGCTACTATTAAGGACGATAGGCCTATTCCTAACATGTACACCATGCTACTCGATTTGCAAAAGGCACTTCTTCGCACAAATGAATATGATGCATGCTTACTTCCAAGTAAGCGTACATACCGAGGTAGGCATAAACATACCTTCCGCGGAGCGGATTCTCATACGCTGTATGAACTGGTCCGCTCCCTCCAAGTCTAAGGAGCAAAAAAACAGGTATTCACCTGCAAGTGGGAGCCACTCAAGAATTTAAGGATATAGCCAAAAAATATCCTTATCTGGCTTGACGATTGGCTGCTCCATGCCACCACCTTTTCCCAGCACATGGAGATCATGGAAAAGTTTCATGCGCTGTGCATAGATTGGAACTTTATCCTTAGCCCGGGCAAATGCAATATCTTCACACGCAAGGAAAATTGGTGCGGCAGAATCATCACTGCCGATGGAATCACCATCGATCCCCGCCGTATCGACGGCCTTCTCTCTATGCAGAGGCCCGAGACGGGGAGACCTCCAACAATTTATCTGCGCGATAAATTGGATGCGCAAGGGTATCCCGGAGTACAACAAAAACGTTGGTCCGTTTCAATCCCTGCTGTTGACCTTAATCAAAAGGCACGGTTCTAAAAAGAAGGCGCTCGAGAAGTGCAGCTGGGTCTGACATCTGGACCCCAGATGTGCACAAACTCTTCGAAGAAATCAAGCAGCTCATCGCTGAGCGAGTCACGTTGAGCCACTTGGACCCCGAAAAGGAGCTGTGTATGAGCACCGACGCCTCAGAACATTACTGGGCCGGTTTTCTCACGCAAATAACCCAGGAGGATGCTGAAAAGCCTCAAGAGGAGCAACACCACGAGCCGCTGGCCTATGTCAGCGGCGCCTTTTCCGGCGCCATGACTAGATGGTCTATCTGTGAAAAGGAGGATTTCGACATGGTCTACTCCATGGCGCAGACGGATTACTACACCTCCTGCGCTGAGACAAGCATCTACACAGATCACCCCAACCTCGTTTTTATCTTTAATTTGCTGCAAAGTCATCCAAATATGCCCGCATATTTGGTGTCTAAGATACAGCGCTGGGCGCTCATACTCTCTTTGTACGAGTATGTAGCTAGCCACGTGCCTGGGGAGTTTAATTACTTCCCAGTTCTTATGACACGCTGTGGCGCTACTC
>JAULCF010492205.1:0-11307 GCA_032361265.1 Devaleraea mollis | reverse complement strand
CCCCCCCCCCCCCAACACTCGGCCCTGAGGGCAGCGGTTTCCAAGACCTCATTAACCTTTCCGCCCTCGACTTGGTAGAGGCGGCGCGCGACGGCGAGAGTAATGAGCTCGCGGCCCTGCACTTCGTCGGTGACTTACTGCGAGTTGGCGCCGTGTGAACGGGCAAGACCAAAACACCGACGCAGGTAGAACTTGAGGAGGCTACGGTATGCCTCAAGGCATGTCGAAGAGCTGCAGCCGAAAACACGGCCTCGCGAAAGCGACGAATCGCCCATGTCCTTGATGGTAGGGCGTGGGAGAGGCAGGCCAGCTGTGGCCGTTACAGCAGGCGAGGGTGGGTTACTGTGTAGTGGAGTGGTCTGGCGTTTCTTTCCTCTACAGTAGAACGTGGCGTCGTTTACTGACAGGGTAGAAGTCAGCGAGTCGTTAGGGCGGCAGGGAGACCCAGGCTCGCAGTCGAGACGCCAAAGGCGCTCTATGGGGTCCTGAGGGAGGCTTCTTGGTGCTGGCTTGTGCAGTGCGACACACGCGGTGCAGTATCTCCAGCCTGCGATGGCAGCCATTCGCTCAAGACATCCGATGCGTCTAGCGATGTGGTGAGGAGGAAACGGAGGAGAAGTGGGGCCTGCCGATAGGGCGTTGGGAGGTGCGTGTAGACGCGCGAGTATAAACTGGATCTGCAAGACGACATGCGAACGCCATATGGCAAGGTCGATGGCGTTTGCCGCGCTTCCTGCGGAAGAGCAACTCGCCTGTCACTCGGCCGCACAGTTAGGCCAGGGAAACGTTGGCATACGTACTCGCCGGGGAGGCGAGGAGCTCGTCCGTCCGGCAGGACAGTACTACGAATGATCGCCTAGATGAGCAGCGCGCCCCTTTTCAATTAAATTATTTAAAAAAACAGTACTAAGAATTCGTAGTACTGTATCAGGGTTCTTTGTACGGGGGTTAATTTATCATATCATCCCCCGGGGATGAAATGATAGAGTAATCCCCTTTTTTCCCCTCAGTTGCTAAATTGAAATCCACTTTGATCCTTGTTGAAAAACACTATTTTAAGCCAAATTAAGGATCTTTCTGGTGTAAGGCGCTTCAGGGTCTCCTCTGCCATACATTATGGCTAGAATCTAAACTAATTTTCAATCACTGGTGCTCCTCGCAGCGTTAAATCTATTATTAGACAGGTCAAACCGAGTCCTTGAGGCCGCAAACCTGCGCGCAGCACGGTGGATAGAGAAATGGATAAAAGCCCTCGCGTAGAACTAGCTGATGCTGACGGTGAAGTCGACACTCGCGTCGTTCAGCCATCAAGCCTCCCTGTCCTCCTCCGCTCGTCCCGGGTGGCGCAGAGTGGCTGCCCGAACACTCGCCTTCGTCTTTTGCGCTTCTCCCGAGCACACAGAGGTGGACATCGGTCGCTTTATCGAGGTCGGAGGTGAGGATGGCGCGAAATAATCATGAACAGTGGAAGGAATGGAAGGATGAGTACAGATGACAGTTTGAGATGGAGCCTGGATCGGACAGCGAGGGGTTTTGCGGTGTCGGCACAGAATTTAGCAGCATACCAAGTTTTCTATACAGGAGCCGTTGGGGCGCTAGTGGGGCGCCATAGACGCTTAAATTTAATCAAAATATTCGTAGTCCCCCTTCTTCCCCCCAGTTGCTAAAAAAATGATCCACTTATACCGTAAGTGTATAGCGGGAATATCATCCCCCTACAAAGAAGAACCCTGATTTAAATAAATAATTTATTAAAATCGAAGCCTTGTCAAGGCAAGGTGCGTAGCTCTTGCTCTTGTGCTCTTCTCTTTCTTTGCTTCTTTCGCTTGCTTTGCTGCACCGCGAGAGCGCTTCCCTATCGATGATGATGACGCAAAGGTGTTTGAATAGATTTAATGCGCCGAGCTTTTAAACGAGGGGCATTAAATCTATTAGCACGGTGCATCGGATCTTATTTAGTCACGATCCTGCGTGCAAAGTATACTTTTCATTCTGCAGCTCTGCTGTACTACTGGCACTACTATAGTAGTAGTACAGTAGTCGAGAGCTTTTAAAAAAGCTCTGGGCTTTGAAAAGCTCTAAAAAGCTCTTCTGTAAAGGCTCTGGGGTTTGAAAATCTCTAACCAAGCTCTTTTAAAAAAGCTCTGGACTTTGAAAAGCTCTCGTCGTCTACTGTACTACTACTGCCTCGAAGGCACGCAGAAGGGAGATCCAGCTAGTATGCTCTTGTTAGCGCTCGTCCTCCAGCCCATCATCTACAGGATCGAGTTTGAGTGTGAGCTCCTCGTCAACCGGTGGTACGCTGATGACGAGACGCTATTTGGGCCGATCGAGGAGGTTGCTAAAGAATACGTCCGGACTGGACAGTCGGTAGTACACGGCACCGTTCGTCTCTAACTCTAGTGCGAAGCAAAAGAATCGCCAACACTTCGAGTGAGATTCTCGAAGGTAGCGCGGCCTCTCCTTCTCTGATAATCTGTTTTCCTCTGGAAGGGGTTCCCTCCAGTGCCGAGGCCGTATTTTATGTTTCAGACAATTTCTCAGTCCTGCGACCTCCTGGGATATTGTAGAGCTTCCAAAATCTTTCTCCAGGCTATAGAATTCGGTAGAGCCGAATTTCCACTATTCGAAATATCTGATACAGCAGTGATCGACCATAGGTCGATCCTAGGCCACTTCCAATACTCTTGAATAATTCGACGTGTCCACGTGGCATACGATGCCAAAAGACGATGAGTTGTGAATACCGGTACCGGCTAAGGTTCACTAAATCGAAGTGACAGTCGGCAATCAAGAGAAGTCTGGATGCGAAGATCCTATTGCGTCCTGCGGGACTGGACTCTCTGCTGATGCTCAACGAAGAGATTGCGGACGTCTCCGCTTCTCTTCGACAGCCCATATCTCGACATCCTTCTCTCACACTGCAACTATTTCACAGCTCATTTCTTCCGCTTCACACTGCGTTCTCCGGTGCTGCGTTGCGTGCGCGAGATGGACCTTCCCCGAGGATTTGAAGCTGCGTCTCGGAAAGCGTCTTTCTTGTCTCTGTGTCTCTTCCAGCCTAACTGTCGGGGCTAGTTGGCACATTTCTGTTCGAACTTCTTCCCTTGCGCTGTGAATGACACACGATGGATGCACGTAGCGCGGGTGATTTATATTTCTTCTGTTGGTACTCTTGTACATTTATTTTCTCCTCATTCTTTCTCGTTCCAACCTTTCACATGCGCAATATTCATAACCACTTTCCAATTCTCGACTCGCTCTCGTCGCTACTTCTCCCTGAAGAAATTCTGCGTGGATTTAGTGGCTGTCCCCTTTAGCGCCGGGAGCGAAGACAATTTTTTCGATTGTGGCACCGGAGATGAAGCGCGCCTGCGTGGATTTGCGCGCTTGGTGTTGATAACATAAAGGGCATCATGCATGGTGCTGGGCGACAAGGCTTGCGGACTCTGCGAAAAAGTTACGCACGAGGTCACGGACGTCGGCGTGGAGGCGCAACAGCGGTTCTCACGTGCTCTCGCCGGGAAAGCCTACCCCGGGTAGGCCAGCTCGTCAAGAGCTCAATACTCCCGTCGACTGCGCGAACACCTAGCTTTGTGACGGGAAACACCTGTATTGCGCGAAGTGTTGGCACTAATTGATACATACTTTCTTATCTTTTCTATTGCATCTGAGAGTTCCTGGACGTTGACAGCTTGGCGCGCGGCGACAACTTTCGGGGAAGATAGAAGATCGGTTTATTCTCGAGCGGCCGTCATGAAAGGTGTTTCTGACGACCGGTTGAGGAATACCTGGAAGGGACTCTTTCCACCTGGCTTGGGCGATGGATGGCTATTGACAATTGCCTCGACGAGCGGGGCATAGTCAGGCCACAGCTCGAAAGGTGCTTGGTGCTCTTGGCACAAAATTCTTAGCGCCTGTAGCACAGAGCGAAGGGCAACCTCGACTGTCCCCTTGGCCCATAGAGCATAGCTTGTGGTAAAAGAGTGCCCGAATCTCAGCTTAGCTGAAAATTTCTTAACAAGATCATTGAAAAAATGCCTCCCTTGATCGCTTATCCTATTCGGCACGATACCGTAAGCGTGAAAGTATTCCAGCATGGCGGCTACAGTCTCAGAGCCATCAGCGCTCTTGCATAGCGCGAGCCGCACAACGATTCTTAAGTCGTCTTTGAGGACCAGAACATACTTGAACCCGGCAGCGCTATCTCCAATGAACAAAACGTCAAAGTAAAGAAGCTCTCCGGGCCGACTCGCTTGAACTTGATGGGACATCTGGAGCAAAATTCTGTGCAGGCGTTTCCTTGCCTGGCATTCCAAGCATGATTTGCAGAATGCCTCTTCATCATTCACTGAGTGAGGCCAATCAAATACCTCACGAGTCATTCACTTTGTGAGTAAGGCATTTTTGAGACCTCCACGCGCACAGTGCGCTACCAATAAAATTGATAAGAACACATCCACATCCTTGCTAGGGACGAGGACCAAACCTCCTTTCATCCAGCAATCACGGTCATGATCCCAAGGTACGCCGGGAACGCTTTCTCTTCTCGAGTGAATAAACTTTATGCTTGCAGAACCCGGCTTATGAGTGCAGACACGTGCTCGTAAGTGATGGGTGACCTAATCGGCGCTTTCATCAATATTCTGACGGCATCTGACTCTGCGCGGGCCGGAAACCCCCAACGGGCCATTAAATCCGGCCAGTCATTCTCCTCGCTGGGGAGATGCTCTACCACATAATCAAAGTTGGAGAGCCTTCCGCCACCGCTGTACTTTTCCGAGGACATGGCGGGCCATAATAGGAACTACTGAAGTAGGGTCATATACCTAAATCAAATTTATTTGATCAGTATAAACCCACACTTCGCCCGTTAACGTGAGATAATCCAAAAGTTCCATGGCCTCAACGGCGGCATATGTCTCTTTCTTGAAAGTACTCCAATTTTGGAGACCACCTTTAAAACTTCCAGAGCAAAAAGACAAAGGCTCATGTCTTTGCTCTTCTCTTGGCAATTTCAAATCCTCCGGTGGCGCTTGCGCAAAAACTGCAGCATAGTGCGCATCACTGGACTCAGTAAAAAGACACAGTTGCTTGAAGGTGTCGAGATGATCCGTCATTAAGCGGTTCGTAATCGCTTGCTTCACAGCCGTGAAGGCTTGCGCGTGACTCGCTTACCAAAGAGGGTGGAGATAAGCGCTCTGAAGCTTTCTTCGCTTCGATGTATACTTAGCTTGAATGTGCATAAAAGGTCTTGTAGGGACGCGACCAGGTGATTGAACTTGGGCATGCCGGACCTCATCCAATTGGCTTCGCCAATGAATTGTGAGAGATATGCGGTTGTCACCGGGTACGGCATATCCACGATGCCGTCTAATCCACGAGGAGAGTATTTTCCTCCCTGCTCGCTGATCTCGAGCCCGCACCAGATCGAACTTTTGAAAAAAGCATACACTTCTCTACGCTTAACTTCAAGCGATTCTTTCGGTAACTAGTGAAAAACTTTGACGTGCAATTAATTAATCCTCGGGCGTCTCGGCGTGTATTACATAGTCATCAATCCACGTAAGAGCCACTCATGCAAGAAGCTAAAATTTCTCAAACAATTTGTGGTGAAAATAGTGCCCACTATTCTTAGCTCCTTGCAAAAGTCGCAAAGGGATATAGATGCTGACGATGCTATTTTGCATGCCTTCCGGTACCCTGAACGCATGAAAAATGGCATCGTCAGGGTTAAATCGCACCTGCCAGTAACCTTGGAGGAACTCGTATTCTCCAAAGCACTTGGCACTTCGGAGAGACGCTAGCTCACTTTCAATATGTGGCATATGGTACTGGATTTTCTCCAAGGCGAAATTAATCGAGCACAAGTCAGCCGTAGGCCAGAAAAATAGGGAGGCTTCTTTTCGACGACATGAATAGCATGACTCCATTTAGTATCTTGTCCGTCAATCCCTTGCGTGAGGTTATGGTCCTCGAGGGCGTTGCAATACTTTCTCAAGTAGCGTTGCTGGGGAAGGGGATAGCGAAGAGGAGGAGCCACAAAAGGCTGAGCATCCTCCTTAAGCTTTATCGTCATAGGTTCAATTTCGGCGAATTTTTTGCCAGAAATGTTAATATCGAAAGAATATTGTCGCTAAATTCCTCAACCAACTCCTCCAGCTTCTGCAGAAAAGTTTCCTCGAGGACATTCTCTTTTTCCTTCTCGATCATTTTGCGCCGCGCCTCTCTTAAAGCCATCAGATCATCTGCCTATTTGAGGAATAGGTTCAGACTTTCGACAGGGTCCGAATCATAAACAGTTGGGAACCGATAGAAATATCCTTTCTTCGGAGGCTTGAAGTGAGGCATGTCTCTCTCTCTTTCTCAAGTAGTAAAGTCGGACCTTCTGTACTAGGATCTTCATCCGTAGCACTGCGGGAAGGTACTGCCCCCCGAGATCATTTTACCAGCTTGTTTGATCCGATTTGTTCAGGAGTCGAGCGAGAGGCTTGATCGTCTTGCACATCAGGTAGCACATGTTTTCTTTCTCAGCTTCTTCAACGATCATCACATCATATTCAGCAATTTCATTTCCCAAACCAGCATCGTCTGCATCACTTTCCAAATCAGAAACATCTTGAAAGACATAGTTTTCAAACCCAACAAAAGCCTGAAGTGTAGCAATTTAGCCTGAGATTTCTTTGGCATCTTTAGGATCCAGGTCAATGCTTACACAAGCATAATCGTCGGATTTGAAAATTGCTGCCACTCTTGCACGCGAAGTTTGCAACGGTGAAGGTCAATTTTTGATAAAAAATCGTTGCCGAGCAGGACCTCGTTAACCTCATCGACACATAAAATTCAACGCCGCGAAAATTGATGTGTGCGCCATCAACGATAACCGATAGCTCCAAAATGGTAACTTAAGCGTGGCATGCCAAAGCTGCATCATTACATGCCTTGAGGTTCGACACTGCCGGGAATTTTCTCAATCTCCAAATTAATGTTTCTTGAGATCAATTTCGTCAGCACGATATGACCGATGACTCTGACGTTAGCGCCGGTATTGACGACAACTTCAGACACCAAAACATCTTCCAGAAAGAACTTTGCTGCACTCCTAAAATTATTGAAAGCACTTTTTAGCTTACTCACCTGCTGGCGAGGCGCTTTAATCGCCGTTTATTCTGGTCTTTGGACTCCTCCTTGACGCTTCCGACAGCCTTGTCATCATTGGGCTTGTCTTATTCCCTGAGCTTGTACTTGGAATAATCACTACGGTAGGTTTTCAAAAGTTCATCAATCTCTTCCGTAGTCTTGTTCCGCGGACACATGTTAGGGTGGTGGCTTAATTTCTCCCGAAAGCAAACTTGATCAGGACAAAAGCCCTCCCAATTCAATTTCCGATCGTCTTGGCGCGGGACATCAGTCCAGGTCTTAGATTGGTCATTATGCTCATTCCTCTTTCCGCCGGCGGCCATTATTCTCGTTCCGCCCCCTCTGCACTTTCTCTCCAAATTGTTTTCCATCTTATTTTCCCTCCCTTTTGCAACGTACGAGACGTCTCAGAAAAAACATCTTCAAAATGTGTGAAATACTTAGAAGCATGGGACGCAACTTGCACTCAGATTTAGTCATTCCTTGTAACTCCCGATGAGTTGCGCCCTCCAAAAGCCTTGACAGTGTCTCCTTACAAGCGCCCTCCTTTAAAAATGCTGTGCATTCAGTGACCCGAAACGTTCGCATTATAGAGCGCAGATACTGATCCGAAGCCTCTGAAAGTTTTGAAAAGCTATTGACGTCTACTGCACTACTACTGCCTCGAAGGATCGCAGAAAGGAGATCCAGATAGTATGCTCTTGTTAGCGCTCTTCATCTATCCGATCATCGACAGGATTGACTTTGAATGTGAGTTCCTCATAAACTGGTGGTACGCTGATGACGGGACGCTATGTGGGCCGATCGAGGAGGTGAAGAGGGCGCTATATATTATTGCATCGGCTGGTGCTGAAGTGAATTTTATTCTTGAACCCACCAAAGCGAAGGAATTTTGGCCGGTGATGAATGCGCAGAAGCTCAAAAAGATCGCTGAGGCTTACCCGTTAAAAATTGCTTGATCCTAGTGAGGGAATGAGGTTACTAGGGGCGCCGTCGGGATCCTAAACCTATGTCGAAAAACATATGCTGAAAAAGTTCGACAATGTTGATTCTTTTCTAGATACTATCTCCCACGTGCCGGATTCCCGAATCGCCTACCATATGCAGCGAGTCACGGCGTCAGTATGCCAGGTGAATCACCTCATGAGGCTTCTGGGGCCTGAGGGTCACATAATCTGGCAATGGCGAATATTTGACGAGAGACAATCTTGATTTTTTGAGAAAATGTCTGTCATCCCTGAACAGGAGACTGTGCGAGCTCAGGTTCGCTTGCCCTTTAGCTTTGCCGGCATTGGCCTCTACTCTTCTAGACCGTAGTACGGCTGAACTCTCTCCGTGTACGTTCGTTGGAAGATTGATTGCCACTGCGAAGCTGCGGGCGGACGGACGAAAGAAATCGCCCATTTTGCATGAAATATTGGATAGGGCGGACCCTATCCTACAGACCCTATTGCCTATCTCCAACCCGACCCAGACAGCCTCCTCCTCACTACCCTTTTTCTTCAAGAAGCACCTGAATCATCACAGCATGAGATCTGTCAGGACTTCTTCTGCAAGCGAGCCGAAGAAGTGGCGCTGGAAGATGAATGGGGCTTGATGAAAGATAAAAGCGTCGGCTCGAATCTGGCTGAACACAAGGCGAAACTCGATAGGCTGAACTTCGATCTCAAAGATGGAGTTCAGGACGTATAAAGAGTGCGGCAGATTCACTCTGCAAATTGGCCGACGATTACGACCCAATACAGATGGATCCGCGCGCGCCTCTTGATGACGCAGACCCATTAGAAGAATATGCCCTCTGCCTAACTATAGGTCAAGTGGACCCTAGGGAGGAAGAGGCTCTAATTTATGCTATGACATATAGGTCCTATGATGCAATCAAAAGCTATAGGGCTGACGCTTTCTATCGAAAGCAGATCCCTATGAACGCTGAGGTACAGGTATATTACCTTATAAAGGAATACCGTTGAGTATTTTCTTCGAATCTAACTGAAAGACCTCCCTGAAACATAGATCCCATTCGCATTCATCTCAAGGCAGGAGTGACGCCTTTGCAAAGCAGGCCCCCCCGATATCCGCCACAAAAACAAGCATTTTTGTCGGATACGTACGCAGGACCTGAAGGTGAAAACCTAGTCCGCCCCACTCGCAGCTCCGAATGGGTAGCCGCCCCACTCCTCTTCCCTAAGGCTCCACTGGCCATGTTACGCATGACTGTGTACCTTAGACCGATCAAAGATGCAACGATAAAGGACGATATGTCTATGCCTAATATGGAGACCAAGCTCGACGATGTGCAGAAGGCGCAGTTTTTAGCACAAATGGATATGACGCATCCTTACTTCTAAGTAAGCATTCAATGCTATGATGAAGTTCATCCAGAGAACAGGCACACCTTCAGAGGAGCCGACTCTCATACCCTTATGAACCGCTCCGCTCCCTGCAAGGCGCTCTGGCATTCATTTGCAAGTGGGAGCCACGGAAGTATTTAAGAACATTTCCATTTTTTTCATTTGGCCCGATGACTGGCTCCTCCACGCCACCACTTTCTCCGAGCACAGGGAATTAATGGAAAACTTCCTTGGGCTGTGCCGTGGTTGTAACTTCGCTCAGCCCGGGTAAATGCTCTTTCGTAACACGAAAGGCAAAGTGGTGCGACCGAATCGTTACGGCGGAAGGTATCACGCTTGATCCCCACCGTATCGACGGCTTACTCTCCATGCAGAGGCCTGAGACGGCCGGAGATCTGCAGCAATTTATCTGCGCGATGAATTGGATGGGAAGGGAATCCCCAAGTACAGCAATAATTTTGGTCCGTTGCAAACCCTGCTGCTGACCTTAACAAAAAGGCACGGTTATAAGAAGAATTCGCTAGAGAAAGTGAAGCTGGTGTCTGATATATGGACCCCAGAGATTCACAAGCTTTTTGAGGATCTCAAGCAGCCCATCGCTGATCGAGTCACGCTGTGCTACTTGGACCCCGAGAAGAGGCTCTGCACGAACACCGACGCCTCATAACACTACTGGGCTGGTGTTATCTCGCAAATCCCTCATGAGTATGCTTCAAAGCCTCAGTCGGAGCAACGCCACGAGCCGCTGGCCTTCGTCAGCGGCGCCTTTTCCGGTGCCATGTCTAGATGTTCGATCTGTGAAAAAAAGGCTTTCTCCATGGTCTGCTCCATGGCACAGACGGACTATTACACCGCCTGCGTTGATACGAGCATCTACACAGATCACCGCAACCTCGTTTTTATCTTTGATCCACTGAAAAGTCATCCAAATATGCCCTCATATTTGGTGTCTAAGATACAGCGCTGGGCGCTCATGCTCTCTCAGTTCGAGTATGTATTTAGCCACGTGCCTAGGTAGTTTCAATACTTCCCAGATCTTATGGCACGCTGGGGCGCTACTACCAATGTACTCCGACTCTACGTGCAGATTCCGAACGTAGAGTTCCAGACGTTTGAAAAAACTCGACTTTGGAAAACAGTAGAGAAGCTCAGAATGCTGTGCCACCGGCTGAGGCGACTATGCTCACCGTGGATAGCGATGCATCTCATGGATGCCTGCTGCCGGACGGCAAACCTACGTTCCCAGTAACGGCGACTCAAAGCAACATATATTTGCTGATCATGAGCCCCTGTGGTCCGGCAGGACACAGGGCCAAACCGTTACATTTGATTTTTAGGAAGAGGTACGACGGTCATTCAGTCGAAGATTTGACGTATTTGTCAGGTGGGTGGGTTTTCCGGGCGAGGATACTTGACAGGATCTTCAAGTCCTCGCCACGGACGTACCGGTCCAGCGCCTTAGAGTTTAATTCCACCGAGAAAGATTCCGTGACCACCGCCGCCCTTAAGCAAGTCCAAACCCTTCTAAAGAAGGCGGACAATCCGCGCACATAAAACTTTACGTGCTAGCTAGCAGTACTATCACAGTGGTATACTGCGCTGTAAGAATTCCTCCCAGCGAAGCAGGCACCCCGATAATGCAGAGCATATCGAGGGACACTCATTTCACCATAAACGGGTGCCACCAAGTGCTAAGCCCTATGACAGGTTAGCATTTGGCCGGCGAAAGTATCCTTTACAGAGGGCCGATCAGGAGACTAGCTTTTTTTATGAATATTTCAGCACCGTTAAAAAGTTCATCCCAGCATTCATTTGA
>JAULCF010491094.1:0-11310 GCA_032361265.1 Devaleraea mollis | reverse complement strand
GTCGAGGTCTTAATGGCAAGTCACCACTTGAGGTCGCGTTCAATCGTCCACCGGCAGTTGACATGTTACGTGTTTTTTGGATGTCGAGCTTTTGCTAGCAATGTTGGTCCGCGCAACAAACTGGCCGATCGTGCTTTCACGGGAGTGTACCTGGGATTCGACAGTGTAACAAAAGTCACAAGGTGTGGTTGGACAATGCTTGCCGAGTAACTGTCAGTCGGGACGTCGTGTTTGATGAGACTTTTTTTCCGGGGATCGCCGGAATGGAGGATGGCAGTGAAAGTCCATCGGCAACAAGTGCAGGATCAGAGGGGGAAACCGATGTTGTTGGCGGAGCAACAGGGGAGGCACTTTCGCAAGATACTGTTCCTACCTCATTCGGGACGCCCGAAAGTGATAATGCGACTGACAATGAAAATCAAGGCAAAGGACATGGCAGTCCTGGAGACGGTGATCAAGTTTCAAGTCCGCGTAGCTCGGGTAATGTCTCTGAAGATTCTTTGTCCAAGCAAACTGTTGGAGGGGGAGGTTACGAACTTGACGCATGCCCCGACACCGAAACCGAACCACGTCGATCAAGTCGGAAAACAGCGGCACCAAGAGGCATCTGGGGTAAGAGTTGAAACTCCACCAACCAATCTAATTTCACGCAGGCAATGCGACATGACAACATTGTGTCCATCCCGCAGTCGTACCGCCAAGCCATGCAGTCGACGGAAGCTTCCCAATGGAAGAGCGCGATTAAAGACGAAATGAAGTCCCACGCGGAGAAGCAGTCTTGGTCGCTGGTGAAACTGCCTTAAGGAAAACGCGCCATTCGGAATCGGTGGTTTTTTTGCTGTGAAGAAGTCGGCAAACGGGAAAACGGTCCGACACAAAGCTCGGCTGTGTGCGAAGGGTTCCGAGCAGCGTCATGGTGTGGACTACGAGAGAACGTACGCGCCGGTTGCGACGATGACAACTGTTCGGTTGCTTCTCTCGCTGGCCGCCAAGTGAAAAATGTCGGCGCATCATCTGGATGTCAAGACCGCGTTTCTCAACAGTGATCTCGACGAAGATGTGTACATGCAGCAACCGGAAGGTTTCACTCTGGACGACGAAGATTATCTAATGCGCAAGCTGATGAGCGCGATCTACGGGCTCAAACGAGCGTCAAGGCAGTGGTACCGAGAGCTCGACGCGTTCTTGAAGTCGCTGCATGCTCAGAAGTCTGGCGGAGATTCTACGCTATACTGGTTTGACGTCAAAGGCACAAACGTGCTCCTCCTGGTGTATGTAGATGACATACTGGTCGCGAGTAAGTCTCCACAATCTATGACGTGGCTGAAGGAAAAGTTGATGAGCAAGTATGTCATGACCGACATGGGGGCAGTGTCGCTGATGCTAGGGATCGAGATCGAGGCGAGCGAAAAAGGAATCAGAATGCACCAGTCCGGGTTCATTCAGGAAATAATCACAGAAGCTGGCATGATTAAGTGCAACCCTACAAAAGCGCCGATGGAGCATGGCTTGCAGCTGCGGAAAGCCCGGCTTCGGGCCGACTCATCGGAAACTCCAGTGAACCAGAAGGACTACAGACGAGTCCTGGGACACCTATTGTACTTGGTATCGGGCACAAGACCAGACTTGGCATTTTGTGTTTCATTCTTGAGTCGCTTCTGCCAATGCCTGTTAGCTGAGCACTGGATGGCACTTAAGCGCGTGCTCAGGTACCTGAGTGGAACTTCGAAGATGGGAATTGCGTTTCGCGCAGATGAAAATAACCTGGATCTGACCGGCTACTCAGATGCTGACTGGGCTGGGGATAGGCAGGATCGGAAATCAGTGAGTGGTTTCGTGTTTTACCTTGGTGCGCATTTGATCTCTTGGGGAAGCAAGAAGAAGGACTGTGTGTCGCTGTCGACAATGAAAGCAGAATATGTGGCATTAGCAAGAGCTGTGCAGGAAATGCTGTGGTTACGTAAGCTGAGTATACCGACGTTGTGGGCAGTGGGCCAACCGACAATGTTTATTGACAACCAGTCAGCGCAGGCTTTTGCTAGCGGAACTGCAGAATCGAACCAGTCAAAGCATATCGACTTGCGATATCATTTTGTACGTGACCTGATGGAAAAGAAGGCGATGAAGCTGAATTACAAATCAACCGAGGAGATGATTGCAGACATCATGACCAAGGCACTTGGTCCACTCAAGTTTGTCGAGTTCCGCAACAGTATGATGGACTCATGATACTTGTGAATCTCTGCGAGTCGAGAGGGGGTTTGTTGAACACATGTGATGTGTGCGACTAACAGTGTTTACAAGTAAGAGTGTCTGACGTTTGGAGTTATGATAGTTGACGTTTGTACTAACATTGGATCTCACGACGGTGAAAGTTGATCCCATCTTCACACGTGTAACATCAGAATATTTCGTCTACATAAGCGAAGGGGGTAGATACTGGATTGGAAATAAAGTCAACTAGGCTCACCCACGTTCAACACTGTGTGTGTTGACAACAAACATGGACCCGTCGGGGACCAGCACCACTGCAACAGAAGAAAACTGTGGAAGGGAGGATCCTTCTGTCACGATGCTTCGATTATATGACGCGCCAAGAATCGAACAAGATGCAAGTCTCAGTCGGTTTGAATGAGTTTGTCCATTGCTTTAGAGATGTCCCACATAGTGGTGCTGGAACTGAAGACGCTTGTTCTGCGAAGAACGCCATCAATTCTGCACGACGCGAATCCCTCAAAATCTCTGAGAAGGTCAGGCACTGTCCTATTTATAATAATTACGTCAATCATCTCTTGTGGCAGTTAAGGCCAAGATTTTTCATCGTCTTGGATCCAGCATAAAGTAAGGAGACAGTAAGCAAGGAAATTGGGCAGTTTCACAAACTGGAGGGCACTTTCATGCTTGATCCCTTCCATGGGGATTATAGCCCTCTTCCATATACCGAAGAACGCGTGAACCCGGTGGTTCCGGAATCATCAGATTCGGAAAGTTCGGCAGGTTCCAGAGAGACGGATCGTTCTGAAGAGTCTTAAGTTTTGACAGCGTGAGTTTTGCCTCTCTCAGATCAGAACTTGCAGTTGGAAAAGGCCAATAAAATTGCAATTTTACAATTAGCATAATTACGTGCTCTTAAGAGCGGCTACGGTTTAACAAAATTCCTGTAGTTTATAATCTAGAAGCAATTTTTTACGTTAGTTAACGTACAAACTTAATACCTGCAAAGTCTTCGAAATATTTATATGCTATGCGCGGGCATGAGAGCGTGAGCAATGGCTCATATGCATATGGAGAAGGTCGTGTCGAGCGCCAGGACGAGGCCCTGGGTCATTGTTACTAGCCTTAGTAAGGCGAGAGCAAAATTTAGGACTACGATTAGTGTGAGCGAAATGACTCTAGCTATTTCGCTCGCACAAATCTTCGCCCTAGCCTTCGCTCTAGCCATTTCTCTCTCACTAATCGTCGCCCTAGCCTTGTGGTGGGTAGAGTGCCTGGAGATGAAGCTAGCGGAGCGGGTGAAGGTACGGCTATTCGAGCGGGTGAAGTTACGGCTGATGGAGCGGCTGGTGGAGAATATATGGGAGCAGCTGATGGGGTTGTGGATGGCGGAGTGGTTAGAGTGGAGCGCCTGGTGGTGGAGCTGGTGGTGCGGCTGGTGAACTGACTTGGGGTGCGGCTGGCGGAGTGACTAGCGGTACGGCTGGCTGTGGAGCGGCTGGTGGAGGATCTGGGGGTGCGGCTGGTGGAGTGAACGGGGTGTGTGGCTGGTGGAGAGGCTGTCCGAGTGGCTTTCGGTGCGGCTGGAAGTGGTGCGGCTGGCGGTATAACGGCTGGTGGAGGATCTGGGAGTGCGACTGATGGAGTGGCTGCAGCTGCGGCTGTTGGAGCGGCCGGTGACGCAGTTGATGGAGCAGCTGGTGGAGCGGCTGATGGGCGGCTCGTGGAGTATCTGGGGGTGGGGCTGGTGGGATTGCGGCTGTCGGGAGCGTTAATAGTGACGCAGCTAACTACGGCTATTCGAGCGGGTGAAGTTACGGCTGATGGAGCGGCTGGTGGAGAATATATGGGAGCAGCTGATGGGGTTGTGGATGGCGGAGTGGTTAGAGTGGAGCGCCTGGTGGTGGAGCTGGTGGTGCGGCTGGTGAACTGACTTGGGGTGCGGCTGGCGGAGTGACTAGCGGTACGGCTGGCTGTGGAGCGGCTGGTGGAGGATCTGGGGGTGCGGCTGGTGGAGTGAACGGGGTGTGTGGCTGGTGGAGAGGCTGTCCGAGTGGCTTTCGGTGCGGCTGGAAGTGGTGCGGCTGGCGGTATAACGGCTGGTGGAGGATCTGGGAGTGCGACTGATGGAGTGGCTGCAGCTGCGGCTGTTGGAGCGGCCGGTGACGCAGTTGATGGAGCAGCTGGTGGAGCGGCTGATGGGCGGCTCGTGGAGTATCTGGGGGTGGGGCTGGTGGGATTGCGGCTGTCGGGAGCGTTAATAGTGACGCAGCTAACTAAAAGGCCGGTAGGGCAGTGGATATTACTCGTGACTAGCCCTGGGTCGATCTCACCGCCAGAATGTTTGATTTTGCGATTTTGAAAATGGGAAGGGGGGGAACCAAAGAGGGCAAGAGTGAGGGTAGGGGCGAAGTGATCACAAAGATCGAGCGCTAAGGGTAAGCGGGAGTCAGCCGTCGAGGGCAAGAGTGAGGGTATCCTACCCCTGAGAGACGAGGTAATCACGCAGGATGAGTGCTAAGGGTGAGGAAAAGATGGCCGGCGACGAAAGGCAGACTTTCGGTGCATGGTTGAAGTCCAATTCCTGCCTGGCTAAAGATAAATTCCTGGAAAAAACAACCAGAACTACTTTTCTGACTAATAATAATGCCCCTGCGTTCATCGCAAAGAACTTTTTTAGTATATATTATGTCGGGGGGATCCCAAACGACGATCTCTTAAGTTTAGCGTGAGTTGGGCGGGAAGGAAGGGCAGTAATTCGGTGCCTGGCAGGGCCCAAATTTCTGGAACCAACGGTCTAGAACTATTGTTCTGCCATAAGACCAGTGTGATGCCCTCACTGAAGGCAACGCATTGATCAACAGCTGGCAGAAATACGACAAGAGTATGGTTCAAAATGATGCCCACATTCGCCGATTACAGTATGGTATTTATTTTCAGAAGTAGTACCATACAGTTAGAATTCTGTACGTTACAACATTTTCCGCCTGAAAGTAGGAAGCATGTGTACAGACTGTAGTCGTGCGACAAAGGGTGTGATTACTGGCGAAGTAGTTTACGTCGGAAATTTTTGACGCAGATCGCAGACTGAAAGCTTCCCTGGACGTTACAGTTCCTCCTTCTGCCATAATTTCAGCTGGGAAAGTTGTGAATTCGTAGCATACAGTTCGAGTTCTGTACAAACTTTTACGTCGGAAAATAGGAAGCGTGTGTACTGACTGTAGTCGTGCAGTAGAGGTGTGATTACTGGCGAAGTAGTTTACGTTAGAAACATTTGACACATGAGACAGCCTGTATTATGCCATGAATATTATGGGACTTCAGATTTCCCCTCTGCGTCGTCGTCAATGCCAAGCTCCCTGTGAAGATCGTTCTATATTCCGGGGTTAGCGCTTTCGCCGCACTATCGATGGCAATCAAGCCGCGCTTGTGCTCCCGCCACGCAGGCACTTGCACCAGGAGTGAGCCTGACGTTCAGTATCGCCGGTACAACGTACAATTCTAAATGGAGCTTTACAACACTGAGAATAGAACTAAATTATATAACAAGAATCGAACCACATTTCTACTCCTTAATCTATTTCTTTACATTTCCGTCCACGTCAGCCTCATCCTCCTCTTCCCTGTCACTTTCGAAGTCTGCCTTGTCTGTTGCAGAGAGCGGCCCCAGGCGACTGCACTTCCGAGCTTGTTTTCTTGAGACGGTAGACGTCGCGCGCTTCGCGGTCCGGTACCATATCCTCAAATATATCGCGCTCCCTCGCTAAGGAGCGATGGTCCAAAACCTCGAAGAGCAAGGCTTCTTTCGTGATCGTAGTCGCCTTTTTCGCCAAGCCCACGGCTTCACAACCAACCTTGAGCGCAATCTGGAGGTCCTTTTCAAGAATCTTCGCCTCCTTGTATGCAGCTGCGTTGTGACGAATATGCTCCTGCTCGAGCTTGTCCGTCGTAGTTTTGAGGATGCTTGTGTCGCTTAACATCTTATTCCTTACGCAGCTCTCTTTTCGGATCCGGGATATGTCTCGACGGCTCGCCTGATTCTCGACGCGTATTTGCGGGCGGTAAATAGCCTGCGCGCCCAGGGGATCATTTTTGGTTGTTTGGGCTACACATCCTGCTCATCCTGTGGCAGTTCATAGGAAACTTCCGATTTGAAGGGGAGGCGAGGTAAGGATACTGTCCTCAGGATAGCCCTTCAACTGATTTATTAACAGTATCAAAGTATAAAATTGTCTCTCTCAACTGAGTCAGGGCTTCTGCCTGATTGCGGGATGTGTGCACATGTCACTTTAAAGAGGCATGAACAGAATCATACTGTACAGTTAATGTCCCGTAATCGCTTTATAGGTCTTATCAAAATTCAGTGCGACGTACGGTATGACAAGGCTGGCAAGATATGTTCTCTCACCCAGAAAAATACGTGTGTAGTATGCGAAAAACGTGTCTCGCCTGCGAAAGGCGTGTCCGGCATGAGAACGCACTGAAGCTTAGCCTCCGCTGATCCGACAGAAGTATTCGGTGTACAGCAAGCCTAGAAAATTTCGGCGTCTGCCACGAGGTGCCATTATTAGTAGATTCTGGTGCCGACCGAACCAAAAAAACAATTTGTGGCTTTATGCCAGAATTATACCTCCTTACAGCAAGAAGCACAAATTTTCAGTTGCTGGATTTCACAGGGCGGCTCCAACTGTGCGACGGCGAGTGAATCTATACCGTTTCGAAGTCTTAGCGTCCTCATCCGCTCTCTCACCAGCTTTGTTTCCTGTAAGTAAGTGATCACCGTCGACAGGACGAATGTAAATCCCAATATTTTACTCAAATTTACTATTTCAAAAAAAGACCAAACAAGACACAAACACGTGTCACAAAGGCACTTTAGGGGCTTCATATCGCCCATTTATGGGCGCTATACAGCTAATTCTGGCGCCGGCTCGTTTTCATCTCTGGCATCGCACGGCGATTTGTGCAAAACTGCCAGAATTATCGAGGCACTTTACTGGTGCACTGTACAGTATCTAATCAAACTGCTGCACATGAACTATGAAAAATGAAAACTTAGTGTGAACACACCTACAATATTTACGCCGTTTAGTGAATATCAGTATTTATCGAAAAAGAATAATTCGCCGTCCGGCGTAAATCTACCAAAGTGTCATCACAAAATATTGTCGTTCTGGGAAATCGCCAAAGTTTTAAGTAACTGAGGCCCCCCGTAAACACTTGTGCTCACTCCCTCGACTTCGCTTAGCTGTTTTGGTACTTACAAATACATGTCTGTCAATTCAAACAATATCTGAAATGCTGCCATCCGCCCAATTTTTATCTTCCGCAGAGTCCTCCCCCCTTTCGGAGACGGCTACCTAGCCCAATGGAAATGTTCTTGGCAGGAATGCCCGAGACTGTTCGCTCTCTACCCAAGAAGATGGTCCTGTAGAGACGGTCGTAGATCCCCCAGCTCGCGCAAATGTTTTTGCAGATGGGCCCCTTCTAAATGCCCCTCTAGGGGCGACTATTTCATGGACGCGTGTCATGAGCGCAAAGTGGGCTTTGACCGCGCCATTACGGCTTGAGAAAAGCCCGGCGTATTTCTCTGCGAGCCTGACGGGACTCGCCATGACCGCGCCCCTGTCCGACACAGCCCTTTCCCGATGCCTGTAAGTCCCGTTGATTCTATCTGGGGAGGAAGGAGTGTCCACAACGCCAACTACGGTGCGCTAGCCTGGCCAGTCGTCGCCACTCATCTCTATTCGTATCTTTCTAACGCCACCTTCCATTGCGCGCTCATGAAATACAAAGCGTCTGGAAACATGCTTCGTTCAAAGCGCATTGTATACATAGGATTCGCTGATTTATTCCTCGCTGCGGAGCACTTTAGGGAGCATGCGCGGCGTTGTATGGCGGCGGAATGTGGAATTAGATTTAAGCGAAAGCTGAAAAACATCTGGTTGGCTGCTCGTCTCCGTGGTGTGACGCCTGAATTTCATAACTGTCCTAGCTTTGAGGACCACGTCGCCTTCGCCTGTCCGTCAGAAACGTTAAACTGCACTCCTTAGCTTTATTTTGTTCGGATGAAAAGCGACAGGGAAATCGGAGCTGCCAGTGACGTTAAGAATTCTCCCTCCTACACAAAGTGAGTATACTCATTACATATAATCTATGTCTAAATGTTTTTACTGCAGTGAAACTTATTTTCGCGCGAAAGGGCGCCTTTCAAAAATTTCAACATCCTAATCGGACGGGCACTTTGACTCCTAGTTTATACCGCCTCTCAGCCGACAGATATTTTAAGATATATCTAGCTACAGCTGGAACAATTGCCGGGATCCCCGGGGGTAACCCCCTATCTGAGACGGTAAAAGCTTTTTTTGGAAAGATCGTATTTTCCCTTCTTGTGTATCAAGCGAAGCTTACAGTGACACACACTGGGTCCAGATTCGAATAATTCGAAAAAGAATGTTTTTTTCGAAGAAAAAAATCACTTTTTTTACTTATGGGAAAGACCAATAGGCTAAATCACCCTAAGACTTTTCCAGCGTCACGGTGCTCTGTTGGCCTTGGTGAATCATAAAGTTATGCACAGTTTACTACCGTAACTCGCCCATTCTCCACGCTTGTCCTTTCTTTCGCAACATCAATGTTGCGAAAGAAAGGACAATGATATCATCTTCAGCGCTAGCGCGCCACACTATCGCAACGCGGCTTCAGGACGCGGCGCAGCGTGTCGCGCTAGCGCGAAAGATGCGGGGCCTGCGTCGCCCTGCGACACGGCCCTGTGCTTCTATGCTCCACAGCCTTACGCAACCGCAATGAGGTGACTTCATCTTCAGCGCTTGCGCGCCACGCTAGCGCTCCGCGTACCCGATCCGCCAAGTGCTAGCGCGCCGCGGCCCGGGACGCGGTTTAGCGTGGCGTGCTTGTGAAGAAGAGGCGGAACCTGCACCGCCCTTCGACGCGGCCCTCTGCCTCTAAGCTCCGCAGCCGTACGCTTTTATTAATAGTTCTAGCTTTTAAGTTAGAGTCTTAAACAGAAGCTTCTTTGCAATGAATTTTTAAAACATACCACACTTCTAATTTGCCCCTGTCGCTAGGTCGACGTGTTCACATGACGAGTCACATGACTCTTAGAGTTGTGTTACGTTTTTAAAACTTATTGCAAAGAATGTCATATGATCATGTTTTCCAAAGCCAATCAGAATAATATTCTAATACTATTAGGTTAACCCCCTTCAGATTTCTAATGGGAGCATAGCATAATGCAAACATGAATGCATATCGAATCAAAGGTCTCTGGTGCTCCTGATATCTGATCAAGCCTTGAATCCCTGAGGGATTCCAAAATCAGTCTCCAAATCGCTGGCGCATGCTAACCTTATTCTGGAGATTAAAACCCAATGTTGACTTTGACTGAAAGCTAAAATGTGTTCTAGTACCAGCGGCGCTGGTACTCGTCCCGACAAGAAGGGTTCCCGCGCAGCGCCTTAACTTGTTTTAAAATGCCTTTTAGCGTTTGTTATCAATTGATAATCATCGCTAGCGAGAATTTTATAAATACGATTTAAATCATTTAGTTCTCTAACAGCCCATAATATGTGGCGGGTCTCTTTAAGAATAGAATACTTTCCGTCGTATGTCAAAAAAAGATACAGCCATTTCAAAAAAAAGTCCAACTCGGCCCCAAATCGAACCCGCTCAAATGAGCCAGAAACGAGACTGCGGAAAATAATTTTGTGCAGAAGGTATTCTCATGAATTACTCTTCGAGTCTACACAGCTGGCCAGAATAAACTCGATATTTCAGAAATTTGTTTATAAGTGCGAAATAGTTACCAACCAAACTGTTATGTCTACATGTTGATAGACTTTCTTAGTGACGACATTTTAGAAGTTAAAAAAATAGTCTAGCATGTTTCAGACAACTAGATCGTCATTGGCAATGTCGGGAATGGAAATTATCTGAGAAGGCTCATGAGCCGTTTTGCAACAAATACCGTATTCGCGCCTTTTCGTCATTAGTTCTAATTAGTAGGTTTTGCTTTCTTTCACAAGCCAACGCCAAGCATAACTTCGAAGCGCTCATAAGAAAGCATGGAAATGCGGGCTTGCTTTTTCAAGACACGCTAAATATATGCTGGCAAAGTTCAACGCGGTCAGTTTCTCCAAGCGTTTAGGCGGACGATCGCTTCACGGGCTGAGGCTACTTGGCCTCGTATACATTTGGGCAACTGCGCTGGGCCGATATTTCGACTCTTCGCGCTGTTGGTCAATCGTACAGCTTTACTTGGAAGCATCTTCATTCTTCCGGATATCGACGAATGAATATTCCGCTAGTCGTATAGGTTTTTTGAATCTTCAGGCCAAAAAAGCTTGAAAGGCATGAATTTACGGGAATACTGCAATGAAAATGGCTGGTCGGACTACCTTTTAATCCACATGCGACCCCTCGCATCCCGCGATGTGAGCGCGCTATCGACGCAAGCGACGCAAGCGACGCAAGAGACGCAAGCGACGCAAGCGACGCAAGCAACGCAAGAGACGCAAGCGACGTAAGCGATGTGAGATGCGAGCTATGCTATCGAGGAGAACGATGCGATCGGCCCGAACGATGCTATATGCGCAAGGAAGATGAATTGATGGACACCATCGATGCCATCGACGCCACCGCTGCGATCGACGCGGAAAAAGTGATTCAATGCAAAATAGGGAAGCGCTGCTTAAGCATTCAAGTAAGGACCACTGCCAGAATCTTACCGGCAGTGGTCCTTATTCGAATGCATTGCCGCTTTTTGTAGTCTATTGCTACGGAATTCTTCCGAGTACAAAATGAAAGGTGGAAGGATGAGGCAATAAGACAATTTCAAACTAATTGTTTCCTGCAGGATCCCATGGGATTTGTAGCAGTGGTGCTGGTTCCCGACGGGTCCATGGTAGTTGCGAACACACACAGTGTTGAATGGGGTTGAGGTTGGTTAACTTTACTTTCCATCTTGGGTCGGCACCCGTCGCTTATATAGGCCGCCGTAGCTAAATCTACACGTGTCAACATCGGATCAACTCTGGGATCCAATCTTATGATAAACGACAGTTGTCATGATGACAT
>JAULCF010488872.1:0-11325 GCA_032361265.1 Devaleraea mollis | reverse complement strand
ATGAATAACTTCGTAAAGGCACTTTCTTCCTCCACAGAATCTTCTTTCGCGACTTGGATTTCGCGCAGGAGCCTCTGCTGGGACATAACCGCTCTGTTGAGGATTGGCCCGGGTAGATATGTCGTTACATTCGCCGATGTTAGGTGCGAAAGGAAGATGCTGTCGAGAGAAGGTAGAGGTCCGCCTCGTTCTGACGCAGGCAGGGCGTGGGTACGAAGCTCCGATCCAGCATGTGCTTCTGCTTAAATTGCCGTTCTCTTCGCATTTGACCCATCTTGAACTCGTCAGTTCGTCGTGGGCGTGCGCTTGGGACGAGGGATGCGTTCGCAGACCTTTTTGGCGCAAGGATTGGTGGGCACTCGCAACCATTTCGCGCACACTGCAACGCCTATTTCGTAGGTCCGGAACCGCATGACATTGTGTTGGGCTGGAGTATCTGACGACCACATATCAGCAGTTTTGAGATGTAGGTTGTATAGATATTTCTGTAGATTTTTGCGCCCGGAAAAATTGCGTTTCGGCGTGAGTATTGCACGGCATGTTGTAAAGGGGCATCCACGTCTATTTTAGTCTTTGAATGTGGATGGAGGGGGTTTTATGGCGTTCTCCCGCCAGCAGATGAGGTGGTAGGTTATGGCTGGTTCATTAATGCGTTTGGATGTGAATTGTAGGCGTGGAGAGGATAGACTATACCTGAATCTGGAAGCCCACCTCCGATCTGGCTCTGTTTTCCTCGTTAACGGGCAGTTGTACGATCTGGGGTAACTCGCTATATTATGACGTGTGTGTGGTGATGCGGAAGGCCGCATTTAAGTCCGCGGCGGCCTGACTGTTTGCGGCAAACTTCACCTCGATAACCCTGCTCTCCCTTGGCCACAGAATTAATTTGCCGAGTTCCCTCAATTTAATTTACTCATTCGCCTTTGTATACTCAACATGTTCACCTGTGTCGGTTTATTTACGGTCAACTACGTCATAAATTTTCCTGGGATCTAAAGTTTGCAGCTTTTAACCATTAAAGACAGACCCGCAGTGTCTAACTTACTCCATCTTCGCGCACGACCATACTTTATTCTTGTTGTTGAGACGCGCGATGAGCCTTCTCTGCTCTCGACTGATGGTCTCGACTACGACTGCCACCTCCTCACTGCAAAGATGGAGTGCCGAAACTTCTGCGGCGCCGGCGCGGATGGATATCGTCTGCGCGCCCTATCGTCTGTCCTCGCCTTCGTCGCTGTCCTCGCGCTTATCAGCCTGTTTTCGTGCACTTTGAGACTTGCGAGCTAAAGCTCTGCTACGCTGGCGGTAGAACACCCGTTATGGCGAAGAACGCTTTATTGATGGCATTGGCTTGCTTCTGGAGGACCGTGTCGGCGACTGCGGTTGTGTTGTGAAGTCTGGAAAGAAATTTGGCGAGGGCCAGGCCGTCATCGCATTCAATCTCGTCGCTTTTATCGTAGAGGGCAGGCTTCTAGATAAATTCGGCGAGAAAATTGTCGAGATAAACTTATTTCCCGACTATGGAGTCGTATCTGGCGCAGAAGCAGTCTAAGTCGCCTCCCTCTGCAGGTAGCGGGGATGCGGCGTGATGTGGCTCCACGAGTTCGGCTTCGAGCATTTAAAACTCCGCGATTAATTTGACGTGCACGTCCCGTAAAGTTCCCGCTTTGTGTGTCTCTCTTGTTTGCCCAGGCTGCCGTCGTCCTCCTCGATGAACTTCGAAAAATGGTTGCTGCGTACATTCCCACCGCAAGCGCGTGTTGGGCCCTCTCTCGTTCCTGACTGCGGTCATCTCTATTCGTCCTAAGGGTATCGAGAGAGAAAGCCAACGCTTCGCGAGTCTCCAGAACCGCCGTCCGTGATGAGCTCATCATTCCAATGTCCACTCCCGTCGCCGCTGCTTTTTCCGCCTTCGCTGTGGCCTTCTTCGCGTGACTGAGTGCCTCGCGAGCGCGGTGTGCGGCGCCTATGGATCTAGTATGCGACCTTCTCATGCAACGGAGCGTCCCCTCGTTGCTGTCGCCGATTGCGGCGCTGAGCTCTGTGACCGTATCCTCCGACTCCTCTTCTGCCACCGTCTCGTCGCACGCCTTCGTTTAGGTCTTTTATGATGAAACACTGGCGCTGGCGCATCTTCTGCGCTCCTCTATGGCCGCCTTCTTGGCCTCTTCCTTATTGGCCGCACGCAGTCTGGCGTTCGCAGCCGCCTCCTCGGGTCGGGACGTCGGGGCGGAGACATATGCGCTCGTTGACGTCGGCATGTCCGACGCGGAGGCTATTGTGGAATCTGAGTTCGGCTTCTGCGCCGTCGTCGCGGGGCGTTGGAAATGTCGGAGGTGCGGGGTCTGGGGATGTCTCAGCTGCTTTCATTGAGAGAGCGTCGAACGCAAGATGCTCGAGGGCCTCGTGGTTCATGGCCTCGGCCGCGTTGTGGAGGGCGGAGACGTCGGTGTCGAATACTTTGGACTGCGGGATCTACACGTGCGCGTTCATGACGACCTTTAGCTCCTATACCCGCGCTCTGACCTTACTAAACCTTTCCTTGCTCCACTCGTAGTCGGTGGCTCGCCTCTTGGTGACCGGAATACGGGGGATGCACAGAGCCGCGGCTGCCTTCGCGTTCGCGGCGGCCGCCAGTTGCGCTCTGGCGTGGGCGCGGCGCTCGGCCGCAATCGAAGCGGCCAGAAAAGTAAAAACATCCGCTCGCTCAACCGTCTGCCGCTCCGAATTCTCCGCCACATGCGGATGACTCGCGAAGACGATGTGGACGTGCTCTGTGTCGCCACGGACTCTGGCAGCGCCACGCTATCCCGTCTCCGCGCTTTCTTATCCTGCTGCGTCCGTCGCTGTCGGCGAATGCTTAAGCTTCTGCGCTGCCGTTGACCCCCTGATGTCGTACTGCAACGTCTTCGTCTCCTTGAGATGTTTCAGCCTCAAGTCTTCGAGGTGCCCTGACACGTGCGGCGAGCAAATTTCGTTGAGACAGTCGACGACTGCCTGGATGGGCTTCCAGTTGTGGAAGATGGAAAACCTCTCCGCTACGCGCCTGATGAACTGCGTGATGGCGGCCGAGAACACGCTCCCCTACGCCATCTTCATGCTGCGGGAGAGGTAAATAATCCATTCCGGGCCTGTCCGCACACCACGCTCCCTCGTCTTCTTGACCGCCGAATTGTCGAAGACGATCTTCTGCGCCGCACGCAGGGAGACGACGAGCGGCTCTACACTTAAGCGCCGCCAAGCCGTGTCCCGGATGCTGTCGTCGTGTGCGATGAGGCCGCCTGAGAAGAAGGCTAAGTCGTCGAGGAAATTCTTGAGGGCGACCAGCAGCTTTTGCATCCTCACCCAGTCAGCGAAGTACCCTACGACCAAGAAGGCGCAGGACATAACGTCAAAGATGGCGACAAATTTGGGCAGGGAAAAGCAATGGGCGATGGCTGTCTTCGATAGAAGCAGCAGGAACGCCGACTCGCTCCTCGGACACCTGTCCTCGGGGAAGGAGAGCAGGAAGAACATGAAATCCGGCAGCAAGACGAGGATGTATATAGTGCGCCTTTCGCGCACGCGATTCTGCGTGCCGCTGACAAGCTCGACGAGCTCCGCGGCCTGTCCGCGCGCGAGGCGGCGCTCGGAGTTTTCAGTCGCCAAGGAGGGGGTGTTAAAGAGAGCGCGCGCGTTGAAGAGGGAGAGAGGGACGGCCTGGGTGGGGTTGTCGGGTGTGGGATTCGGGAGGGTGAGAGGCGCGAAGTCATTGGCCCACTGGTAGATATCGATGTGCGCCGTGTGCACTGTTTCGTAGTGGGAACTGTCTGGCTGGTTGGCCATCATAATCATCATCACCTATATTTCACTCGTATGGAAAACTGATAATACAGCGCATCTTAACAGTATTTCGATGAGACCACGTGGCATCTATCGTCACACGTCTTGTTACGTAGCGTATCTGCCCTATACTCCCCATCCACCTTTCACTCTACTCTCTCTCTCTCGATTACCCGCTTTTTCCCTCTCCCTCATCGGGCTGGCGGCCGATAGGGGAGATAACTGATGGCGGAGGCGTCTATCACCGTCGACGGCGGGCGGCGCCGCAGCCGTAAGAAATATCCCCTTTCGCCCGCCAGCCCAGTCTCCTTAATTCTGCGCACCAGCCTCGCGTCCTTCCGACGCCTTAACTTTACTCAATGATTGAAAGTGACGGCGTCGGTCGCTGTCGGCGCGATGCGGCTAGTGCGCAAACTTGGGGAGACTGGGGCATGATATGTTTTCTTTATCGCGCATCCGCTCGTACTCTCTACGCGTCCACACGCTTGCCAAGTCTTAGCGCATTCGCGTGGTCGTGACCCCTCAGAGGGCGATATATGCAGTTACCGTTATTGCTCTAACCTTTCGCCGATCCCTCCCTCATAGCCCACATCCACTGCGATAAATGTGGGAGCGCATGCACGCGGTTCTACCCCTTTTTTAGTCTGTGACCTAACGCGCATCGCTAACGGCGATCGTCGTTCACCGTCCGGCACGGCATAGCGTTTCTGCGTCGGGTTCATCAAGAGGTACATGACATTTCCGTACGGAATTATCATGTAACTTTGAAAACCCCGGAGCGGCAACCCTGTGGCTCCCAGCCGCGAATACCCCTTCCGGTCTCCGAAGCGTCACGGTGGCCCTGTGAGTAACATAAGAAGGATTTCGGAAGAGTCTGAGGAAGGCGGGAGGACGCGCAACGGAAATTCGAGGAGGTGAGTTGCCTTAAAGCGCCGGAGGGGGCAGAATTCTTTCCTTCCAGGAAAGCATTCATGAATGCTCACTGTGCAGTGCTTTCGTTGCGATAGGGAGTTCGCCCTCTCGTTACCGCTTACCGAAAATGATGCTTCATATCTTTATTAAAATTGCGCTGAGGGTGGCATTCATGATGTGCAGGCCTGTTTAATTCAGGGTTAGTCCTTAAATACCTAAAAGAAGCTATTTTAGGACTTTCTCAAATCAAACGCGCAATGGTTCAATGAGCACCAGTTGTCTCTTTAAAGACAGTACTTGGTCGTGCTGCTTACTCTGGACAATTCCCTCGAGAGAAAAGTCTCCGAGTGACTTCCGATACATATCCTTTTACCCTCCTATAACAAAAAAGTCAGCTTCGACAGGCGGTGTATTAGCGAATATTGCAGCGAGCCCGCCGCAAAAATCCTATCGTATTAGAATTCTGCTAACGAATTACGCGATAGTCAAGTTGTTCCTATTTACTCCCAATCGACCTTTTTCCCATAAGCCGAAATAAAGGCACAGTTTGAGACCAATGGGGAGCATAGAGGCTCCTCTATTGTATCTGTAAGATTGCTTGCAGAGCCTTATTTTAGGACTTTCTGAAATATTAAATTAGGACTTTTAGGACTTTTTCACCGAAAGTCCTTATTTAAACAGGCCTGGTGATGTACATCGTGTTAAGTTGCTTTTTCTAAGGTGGATGGCGCCCAGGATCTTCCTTTTAAAGCATAAATATGCCATAAAATATTTGAATTGGTAGAGGGGCGATGACATGTACAATCGCTCAGACCCATTAAAAAGCCTGAGTAGTGTTTACAATATTAGTTAGAAGAAGATCGGCGTTTAACCGATTTTTGTTTTGCATTGAATATCTTAAGAGCTTTGTGGCTTTTGTGCTTTAACGATCTTAAAGCTTGAGAGATCTTTAGCTCAATATAAACGCATTTGCACACAGAAACCACGAGACGGCGTGCCAACATGAGCTAAAGAAAAAACATGTTTTAGAACACTACTGGCGAGTCGATTTAGCAACTGTCTTGAAGCCCGGGTGCTTCATCCCTTTGCGTCGTAGCTACAGTAGTAGCTACGACCGATGTTAAGATTTCAAATCTTTTTTATAAAAGCGTCTTTCATCACCGTCGACCGCTTCTGTACGCCATCTAACCCTCCATAGCTCGCGTGACTTACGAGCCTTTAAGATTTAAACAGCATAACTCGACGAATTCTGCGAGCTTGGCGGAGACTTTAGTGAACTCCGGGGGTTAAGAGGGCCTTCTTAATCTTTAGATCTATAGCTATAGATCTAGATCGACGATATTTTAGGATATTTTGCTACTGTCACGGAAGCTCTGGTCAATCTAGTTTGAAAAAAATGTTCCTTGATTTTATTTAGATCTAGCCATCTCTTTCGAAATCTTGCTCAGTGCTACGTCTTGACTCTAAGATTTAGTCAACAGGACTGATTTTTCCAACTAACCAACTCCAAATTTTCTTTTCAAGAATGTTTAAAAGCGCACGCTTTTCACAGTATTTCAATCGTGACTGCCTTTCATTTTGACAAAAATAGTCCTACCGTTGCACATTCAAAAAGGCGAAAAATTGCTTTTAAATACCCGCGGGTATTTAAAATATTGTTGTGCCTGCGCGGCCGCGGCAGAATGCCTGTAGAAGTTCTGCTCGGTATTTATAAGACTGCAGTCTATTCTGTCGGTGCTCGTACTAAATTGATCTCAAATAAGTGGTGCTGGCCGTACAGAGCCTGCTAAAGTTTTTTGATATCTTCAAAGCAATGTAAAGATCTCATTTGGTAAAGATCTTAAAATTCCTTTAAGCTATCAAAATATATTTTCTACTATAGGACACTATATTAGCAACTATCTTTAAAGATAGTTGCTAATATAGTGTCCTATAGTACATAGTATAGAACAATTGTTATCTTGTGGTAGTACATTAGTTCAGCAATGTTATTTTATACTGCTGTAATTTTGAGTCACTTGCAGAAACTATCTCCTGAAATTGTCTGTCTGGCTTCTATAAAACTCGGAGACATGTTGAGGTCTGCATCTCGAGATGCGCCTGATCAAACGCGGAGAATGTAGTTAGTGGCTGGTGCCCTTAATTGATTGCCAGAGAGCACCAGAAAATATTCCCCAGGTTTCAGGTGCTCTCACAATAAAAGATTATGCAATCTGAGGAGGGTTGAGGTAGAATTTTTACAAATCTGTGACTGCACCAGCGGCGTTATATATCTCATCTTAGCGTTTTGCTCGCACATTTTTGAAACACCGGTGTTTATTTTTTTAAACACTGGGGTTCGAAAATGTGAGAGTCAAAGTCCGCGGAGGTGAGCATTCGAATTTTTTGTGAGCCACTACTTCCCTTTCGCAACAACAATCTCGTAGCATTGGCGAAATTTGGTCATTATCCCTTTCCCAAAAGTTGACCTCATATGTGACTTGTGGTTTTAGAAATTAGATTATCTCAGGTAAATCTGAAAAAAGATACAGCGATTTTAAAAATTGTGTTCCAAAACAACCACCGATTTCACCCCCTCCCACGACCTGGAATCGGCACTGTACTTCTTTTTTCTGAGCCAGGTGCACCAGTGTTCTTATCCCTCTTCTTTCCTTCAACGATAGTTTATCGCGCCTCTCCACCCTTGCACTGTTCGTCTACTAGCCCACTTTTTTAAAAGATTAAAATTGCACTGGACTGGAACCCTCGGTCCTAGCGGCCTCCGGGATTTTCAATTTATCGACATCGTCCGCACCCGCGCTTCCCACGCCGTCGTCGGCGCCCGCCCTGTGCTCTCCATCGGCGGTCGTCGCGGCGCCCAGCCTGCGCTCGTCATCGTCGGCGCCCGTCTTGCACACGCCGTCGGCGGCGCCCACCGAGCGCTGTGTTGCTGAAGACCTTTAACTGCCGCGTGAGAAAGGGCATCAGGCGTTCTGCCTAGGATATCAATGAGTTGATATCCTAGACGGAAGACGTCCTCATCGCTTGCTTCATCGCGGCAGCTCCATTTTTCCACTCGTAGGAACGAGGCTATTTCCATTTGGCTGTCTGATAGATTGTCGAGGAGTCTGGTCATGTGTGGGGGTGCATTTGATTTGTGATTCTCGCGTTCAGGGTCCAGCCGCATGAGCTGTCCCTGAAGGAGCTGCATTTGACGCACGTAGTCCCCGATATCTGTGCTATCGATCTTTGAAACTTTTGCGAGTAGATTTACACGTTTTACATTCGGTTTTGGCCTTAGGGTGTAGCGTTGATGCAGCTCTTCAATGAAGCCTTATGAAAAGTTCCTCCAGCAGTACCTGCATACGCGTCGACCTCCTCACAGTACCTTAAATAATCCCGGTGGAACTTCGCGCGGGTGGAACTCTTTAGGGCTCCTTCGCGCGTCAGTTCAGGAAGAATAGGCCCGGGAAGTACGAGCGCCGTCGTCTTGGTCTTCTCTGAACCACCAATGCCACCACTTCCGCCAGCACTCTCTCCTCCTCCACGTTGTTTTCCATCGCTCTTGACGAAACCGTCGGCCACGACGTCTTCTCGCGTAAAGTCAAAAATCGGAAGCCGTCCAGACACCCGCTTCAAACACGCTCCGCCCTCAGGCTACCTTCGGCGCTCATGGGCCGGCGTTATAACACGCGAAGAAGCACCACGTGTCACATGGATAAAAATATTGATAGCTATGTTCTGTCGTCCCAACCTGAACGTCAGGCAAAGGGCGTGCAGAACGACGAAAACTAAAAGTGAAAGGCAAACCACAGGGTAATCCCATAGTCTCTCTCTCAGAGGCACACGCCAACGCCCAAAAAGCTAGGGAAAATTTGTTCACTCTAAAAGCCTGGTGAGCTCGGCAGGGGTGGAAATTTCACTTTACTTTTGCTACTGGCCAATCATTACTGGAAGAGTGACTTTCCAGAGGTGGGGCACCTGCTACCTAGCTGACGGCTGTGAAACAGCCAAGCTGGCCTATGTTTTGGCCCGTAAATCGACTGTCAGTAAAAACGGCGCACGATTTTGTGTTGTTAGAAAACACGGGGCTAGTATGCAGCCCTAATGGCGCCCAATGTAGAGCAGTAAGTATGACAGTGTGAAAGCGGACGGAGAAGATATTTCACGAAATTTTATGTAGAATTCTGAACGGATTGTATTGGTGGTGGGAATGCAAGTGATAAGAATAGTATTTTTTTAAAATCCCTGGCACTTACTAATTGCTATTTAATTTACTTGCTAGAGGGCTGGGGGAAAATAGCGAAAAGGAAATGTTAACATATGAGTGCAAGGTAATAGAATTGAAGTTAAACACGATGTCTTCGTTTAGATGCGAATATAGAGTGCATGTGCGAGAAATACAGTGTTGTCGCTACTAATGTGGCGAGGCTTAAAGACGAAGAGTTATATTTTAGGAACTGACGTACTATTAGAAGTCATATTTATTTAATGCGTAAGTTTTAAATTAGCCAACTGATATGAGGTTCGTGTCTGTCGACGTGCAGTGAGTAGTTGTGATGAAGCGCGAGCTGCAATCCCGCCCCCTCCATTGAAGGAAAAAACGAAGCTTTACAACGACGCTTTATAACTGCGTCGAGGCGGGTGGCAGCGTATAGAATAGAAATAGCATTTAGTAATAGTGATGTCCTTGCATAAAGCTATCGAAATAAATTATTCAGTGAAATAGTTATTGGGGCCGAGATTGACTAAGGAGGGAAAGGTACGCATGAAATTGAATTATGCTCAAGGGTCGAACTTGATTCTGAAGACGACGGGAGCAAGCCAGTCATGGCGTATCGGTATTTGTAATTATGCACAGACCAGCATGGCTATATTCTGTTATCCACTATGTAGTGTCGCCCTACAATTTTGCATATTACGAATTGGCATCGACTCTTCGGATGAGAGAAAACATTATACTACTTTGAGGAGAGAGAAATGGTTTGAGTAAAAGACTAGACTGAGACTCGATCCAATTCTCCCCGAATCAGCATACGCCCGTCGGATAAGAGAAATAAATTGCAATATTTTGAGGAGGAGAAAATCGATTGAGTAGTCGTCCATACTATTACTCATTATAATTCTCCATCCTCACAATAGTTTCTATTCTTTCTCTTATCCGAAAAGTCAAATCCAATTCATAACAAGCGAGAGAAACTTAATGTATATAAAAACGGTACTATTTATGATTAACCCCGATATGAGCAATCAATCGACTCGACGGCATTCTCTATAATTTCGATTTAGCGTCTGCTATCTCGGAATTGTACAGAAGGCCGGGGAGTCGATCGATTGGTCATATCGAGGTTGATCATAAATAATTCCTGTTTTGTGCACATTGGCATATCGGCGGAGCTGTACGATTAAAGCGCATGGGAAGTAACTTGAAGAGCGTGTAGGGTCCCCTTCAAAAGGCTGCCAGCCAGTGGGAGGAGAATACGGACGAAAAGGTAGGTACGCAGTAGACCGTCGAGGAAGGAAGGAGTGCGAAGCAGCAACTTAGTTTAACAGCGATATATTGGCCAATATATCGCTGTTAAACTAAGTATCCGGATATATATCCATATGTGGCGCATGATAATAGAAATGCATATTTTGTCGCAAGGCCTAAAATCGCTCTAACTTGGCTCAAATGTTCTTCATTGTGTCACCAACATTGGCACCGAAGTACGAAGCAAAAGTCCAAAAACGGAAGATTTTATGGAACTGTAAGCAAATCTTGTTATTTTTGCCAAGATGGCGCGTTCGGGGACCAATCATCCGTTTTCTTTCATTTTTGTCTCAAAATACTCAGCACACTCTCTTCTTTCACTGGCCCAATTCCTGCGCGAAATAAAAGACATCTTCCAGTTTTTTCGTTTAATTCTAAAAATAGCCCAAAAGACAAAAACCGAAATATCTCGGTTTAAAATCGCGGATTAGATATGCATGTCTATTGTCATGCGCCACATATATTCATATATATGGAGAGAAGGACTGAAGCGCGGAAAACAGGCGCCGAAGATGTAATTGGGGATCTCGACGCGGGGGGAGTAGTGAATGACGAATTAGCTCGAGCTGGTGAGAATCTGTTTTAACTGCGCTGGAATCATTCCATCATGATGATGAGGAAGTATGGTGAGGCGAGTCGTGGGAAGCGATTTATGAACGCAATTAAAATTGTTTTCAATATATAACTGCGGTTGTGCTGTTACGATTTCAGGTACAGGCCACAGTTTATGTTATTATCTGACGTCCTCAGCAACAGTAGAATAAAAACACTCTTTCTCAGATTAAAGCCTCACGCACATCTGCTATCTTCGACAAAGCGCAGGAAAGCAATTTCCGAGCACTTTGCACTTAATATGATTAATTAAAAACCTCATTCCTCGTACAGCATTTCTTTATCCAGCCCGGCCGCCGGGGAAAAGTGATTAAGCGCGTGAAAAAAGAGCGCTATCCCGGCATACAGGCCAGCCGCACAACTCGGCGACCAAGTACACGAGCTAAGAAAAGCGTGAAAAAAAAACCCGCCCTCACGAGCGGGCCGCACGAAAATCCGAAGTCGTCGCAGCGTCCCTTGCTCGCCCA
>JAULCF010488871.1:0-26528 GCA_032361265.1 Devaleraea mollis | reverse complement strand
AGACTTTAAAAACAGGATATCCAATATTTTCATAAATATCCCTTAGATATTCAAACATCAAAAGATCATCTTCTTTTAATAAATCTGCTTTGTTAAAAACGATAGTCGTTGGAATATTATAAGGCTCTGTCATCAGTAAAAATCGGTCGATGAAGCCTTGTTTTAGATTGGGACTTTTGATCGTCATGATCAATACGGCTTGATCAACGTTACTGGCGAGGAGATGGAGATAATGTTTTTTTCGAGGAGATTGTCGAACAACGTAGTTTTTTCGAGGAAGTATCTTTTTTATAATTCCTTTATTGTCCTGCTCCATCTCAAACTCTATATCATCTCCGACAGCAACAGGGTTGGTTAGCTTTTGACCGTTTAGCCTAAACTTTCCTATAATACGACACTGGACGACTTCTTGATCTTCCGTCTCAACGTCATACCACATCCCCGTAGATTTTATTACTTTTCCTTTTTGCAATTCTTTAATTTTTGTGAATTAGCGTAAAGATAGTAAAACCTAGGATTTGAAAAATTAGTTCATTCAGAAAGGAGTTTATTGGAAAGACTACTTAACTACTGGATTACTTGGTTTCTCTTACCTTGCTGATGTTTTGTAAGAATGAAAGTAAAGACCGGTTCGCTTCAAGAGATATTCCTATAAATTTGATTTTAGAGCAAGGATTAACTGAAATAAATTGATACCTCTTTTCATTTGAAAATAATATCAACTATTTAGAATCGTGGGTAACTTCAGATACTTTATTTAAGGAATGTACCGCTTCCGCCATTTCAATGATTAGCTTTGGATCTTTTTCAATGGCATTACCAACGACGATAACATCAGCTCCCGCTTTAGCCTTTTCTAGAGCTTGTTCTGGCGTCCGGATTCCTCCACCGACAATTAGTGGGATCTTAAGACCACTGCTTACTGTTTCGATCATTGAAGTGCTTACAGCGTTTTTCGCTCCACTTCCGGCATCCATATAAATAAATTTCAAACCCAACATCTCCCCTGCGATAGCAGTACAAAGTGCTACATCATCTTTTGAAGCAGGGACTGGCTGGGTATTACTAATATAAGAAACCGTCGTTGCCACTCCTCCGTCAACCAACATGTAACCCGTAGGCATAATCTCTAAAGGACTTACTCTAAGATAAGGAGCTGCTAATACGTGATTTCCAATTAGTAAATCTGCATTTCGACCAGAAATTAAGGAAAGAAATAGGATAGCATCTGCTTTATAACTGAGTTGAAAGGAGTTGCCAGGAAAGAGAATCATCGGGATATTACAAGCTGCTTTGATCTTTTGAAGGCAGTGATCTAGCATATTATTGACAATCAGACTACCGCCAATGAAGAAATAATCAACAGAGGCTTTGACAGCTAAATCCAGTACTTCGTCCATCTGACCAAGTTTTACTTTGTCTGGATCGATGAGGACAACGAATTTTTTTTCTCCATTATCTTTTGCTTGCTGGAGGCTTTTGTGTAGGTTCCTTTCCATGCGGTAATAGGATGTTTCGCCTGCAAGGTAGGGTTTTTATTAATATTTTAGTTCCTTCACTTAAGCTTTCTTCTTAACCAGAACCACTTTCATACCATCCGCTTTAGCGATTTCTTTATAAAAACTTCTCAACTCTTCATACTGATCAGCAGGAAGTTCTACTGAGTAGATTTCTAATAAGCGAGTATAGGTAAGTGTCAAATCATTGACTTCTACCTTAACTTGATACTTTCCAAAGGCTGACTCAATATCAATATTCTTATTAGGAATACTTTCTACGGTATAGTTTCCAGGAATTTTAAAAGTATAAGTATCTTCTTCTTTGTACTGATCTTTTAAATGAATTGGATGAATCCTTTCTTCGATTGCTTTTGGAACCTCATCAAAAGGGTTTAATTTATTGATGGGTATAAATATCCTCTTGCCTGCTTTAGAAGAATATCGTGGAACATTGATCTGAAAATCTACTATTGAAATCGGTTTTTTATCATCGTTAGTGATTTCTAATTGATCAATATAAAAAGCTGGAAGATCGATCTTTTTTGTAAATAATTCTTCTGTTTCTTCTTTTGAAAAATTATTTTCTACATAACGATATAGTTCATGTTGAGGACCGATATACTTTGTTTCTTTTTTAATTTTAGCCCCTCCTTTTTCATCGATTTCAAAAGAGGCTGTTGTCTGCGTTTTGTTTTCATCAAGAGAAAGAACTGGCGTGCGAAGAATCTTACCTCCTTCTTCGGAAAGCATTAACACCTGTCGGTCTTGATTTCCAGAGCCTATGTAATTTGGAGGATAACTGGTACTGGTGCATTCTAACCACATATCTTGAGAAGGAACATTTAATATGACATGATTTGCAAAACCCGGAAAAGCAAAGTCTTTATTCATTTCAATCTTATTTTCATCATCACTATAAATAAGGGTCTGGTAAGAAGTAATTCCTGCTTCTTTCAAAATTGATTTCATAAAATTAGAAAGCGCTTTACAATCTCCATATTTATTCTTTTCAACGTACTGTGCATCAAAAGTCTGCCAGCCTCCAATACCTAACTGGACGCTTACATACCGCATATTGTTTTGTAAATATTTATATAAAACCTCAATTTTCTCCTGCTCAGATTCTACCCCTTCGACTAGCTCTTTTACCTTCTGAGCCATCTCTGGACTCAGCTCATCTCTTCCTTCATTCAGTTTATACATAAACAGACCAAAAGATTTCCAAGAAGACATATCTCCAGCATGTTTATCATACTGAAATAAGGTTGGAGCAATCTTTATCACTGGTCGAATTTTCTCATAATACGGAGCATAAGGCTCATACTCTAGTGCAGGAAGATTGTACGCAGACCAAGAGTAAATTGACTTTGTCCCTTCTGTACTAATCTCCGGATCTAAATCAATATTTTCCGCTCGATATCTAAACTCTAAGTGATTAGGAATGGATACAACGAATTGAAATTTCTCAACAGACTTCTTATAAGATTGTAAATAACTAGAAGGATAAAAAAGTAATCCTTTGAAGGTTTTTACATATTCAAATTCAATAGTGTAAGGATAGCTGTTGTGATAAAGTTCAATTCCTTTGACTCGATCATCCTCATAGATTGAAAAATCAGAAATGGCGCTATAATCTTTAAACTCTTTGGCTTTAACCCTTCTTACTTCTTTTCCAAAAGCGTCATATATTTTTGCTGAGATTTCTTTGATTTTGGTGTGCTCATCATAAGTAACCGATTGTACTTTTGCTCTACTATTTTCATTCAATAAAGTGACCACATGTTTTACGTGAAGACTCGCACTCTTGGGATTATCAATATCGAATTTCATGTAATTTAATCTCACTACTTCATTCGCGTTATTGGTTAATTCTTTAGGAATTTTAAGCACAGAGTAGAGACCAGATTGGGCATCAACATTTATGATAAAAAACACTAAACCAATAAGTAAAAATATATTCCTTTTAAACTTCATTACAACTAAATTTATTAAATTTTCTTCAATACAATTTGTTCTCCATGCTTTTCCACAATCAAATCAAAAAAGCCTCTTATAATCGGATATTCTACCGCTGGAAAATGCATTTTTGAAATGACTATTTTACTGACTACCTGTATCTTGTTTCCATTTTGGCTTACCAAAAATTTAAATTGGCCTCCACCTCCTTCCATTGACAAACTTATCTTTTCGGGAAGCTCATCCACTACATATCCTTCTGGAATTTCAAGATTAAGAATATATTGATCTTTAAATTTTTTAGGAATATCAACAGGAAAAGTTCTTTCTTCTAATTTCAAAGGATTTTCATCGTAACCGACTCCTAGCATTGGTGATAAATAAATAAACTCGCCAGAAATCTGAGCACATTGAGGGATATCGATATCTAATTCACATTTTAAAGCTTTTGATACCTTTTCTTGATCATCAAATTTAATTGATTTTATTTCGATATCTGGGAAAATATCTTCCCATTCTTCTCTAATATTTTTGTGATCTTCTTTTTCATTTAAGATGTATTGCCTTCGACCTTCCATCGCACAATAGCCTTTATAACTTTGCTTGATACTCCCAGACAAATCTCCTGATTCATTTAAACTTAGGTCCGCTAAAAAAACCTCCGTATCACTTGGCGACGGTAAGTTTATCCATGCTGATGATTCTCCATTAACCACCCACCCTAAGTAATTAAGCGAATTCAATCGTAACAATTCTGGCGATCGGGTTGGCGAACCAACATCAAGCAATGATTGGTTCTCTCCAGTTTTCACTAGTGCTAATATGTGGTTAAATTGATCTGTTTTAGGGTAATGTTGTAAAGGCTTTCCATGGGTACGTGTACTAACCAACACTGGATAAGCTTCAATATCAAACTTCCTGCATAATGCAACAAGCATCATGTTCAATTCACCACTTGATGCCGATTTTTCTTCAAATGCTTCATCCAAAGAATTAGAACCTGTCCCGTAGTTTTCGTTCCAAGCAATATTTTGACTCAGAAAAGAATAAATAATTCCAACTTTTTCTTGATCATTATTTGCAGCAGCAACCTTATCTTCAATAGCTGCTTTAAGTTTTTTAGTGTGCTTCTTTTTATTGATCTGCTCACCAAAAGAATAACTATTTTCTAAATCCTTAGCCATTTCAGTCCAACTCGAAGTGACGTTATGATAAGGACTACCTGGATATTGGATGTATTGCAATTGAAGGGAAAGCTTAGAGTAATAATCTTGCATTGTAGTGATAAAATTTTCACTCTTTAAAGCTGGTACATCTTCTAAATAATAACGGATCATTATGATTTTTGCTTCAATCATCCGACTTCCACTCTGATTTGAATTTGTAATGTTGTTTACCACATCGGTATTCGAATAAGTTGGTACTCTAAGGGATCTCGAAACTTCTTTTTTTTCCATCTTTGGAGAAGTTCCCTGATTAAATGAAATGTAATTGTACCATTCGGGGATGTTCGTTCTAAATTCGCTTAGACGGGTTGGAATACTAGATTGAAAATACCAATCTTCTAAGTAATAGATTTGATCCGACTCCTTTGTATACTTGTATTCAATGATACAGCCTTCTTCCAATCCAGGAAATGCAAACCTTTTATCAGACCAATATTCGTTATATTCATCTTCGAAAAAATCTTTTTTACTGACACTAATCTTTTCACCATCAGGTAAAATTACTTGAGCTTTAAGGCCTATTATTTTTTCTTTTTTCCTGTAAGCATAATAAGGGATCGTAATATCCCCTAATTCGAATGCTGATTTTTTAAAAATCTTAATTCGGACATGACGTTCCATTCGATACAAAATATCACCTGATGATAGGTCAAAACTTAAATTAGCATAATCTGCTAAAACCATCGCATCTGCTTCTGAATCCATTTCACAGGCTTTCATTGCCAGATCAGCTTTGTCGACTTTTCCCCATTTGATCGGGGCTTTTTGGGCCATTAAGAATACGGAACAGCATAAACATAATAGAAGAGAGAAGGTAGTTTTCATATTTTTTGTCTGAGTGAAATATAAATATATAAAAATTATACCTTTTATTAAAAACATGTTTTAACGTACATTTGCAAAAGAATAAATAATCAATCCTTGGAAAATAATATTACGAGACAAACAACAGCGTTAATCGCCAGAGATTTCGGTTTGGAGATTGGTGATAAACCTTTGACAGAAGAAGAGTTATTTGACTTGCTTTCTAATGAGGTCGCTTACATGATAGAACATCGATTAGATTTTTTACTAAGTCTAATGTATAGGCTGGATGTGAAAGAGCAGGCTATTAGAAAAGCATTAGCTCCTGACGCACCTGAAATTGCCAATATCGGTTTAGCAAAATTAATTTTACAACGTCAGAAAGATCGTATTTTCACAAAACTGAAATACAAACAGGAACCACTTAAAGATGCTGATGATGATTTTAGTTTTTAAAAAATAAAAAAACCATACTCCTTGAGCATGGTTTTATGGGGTTTGAATGTATAGAAAGAAACCTTACAATCCTCCATACATTCTGTAGGAAATTAGGAAGTCAAAATACAGAGGTAAAACTAATCGCAAAAAATTAAACCTCTTACTATTTTCACGTTATGCACTTCTATAACTATAGTGAACTTTTTAATATTGTTTTTAAAATGGAGATTTCGATAATGAACCTTTTTTTATCGACAAACAGATAACCTTTAAATAGGAATGAATTTGGATGAGGATAATAGAAACTTAGTATTGTCTAACTCAAATTTCTACAAAACCGATAACATGAAATTTAAAATAGTAATCATAACCTTCTTTATCATGATTTTTTCTATTGGAAATACGATGGGGCAAGATGCCTACGAAAGATCAATAGGTATCCGGGGAGGGTTTGTTTCTGGTGTGACTTATAAGCATTTTTTAGAATTTGCAGGAGCCATTGAAGGTATTTTAGGTTTTAGCTTTCCAGAGAACCGAAGGATTGTTACCATGACTGGATTATATGAACACCATTTTTTTATAAACTATCATACTAATCTTTTCGCTGGTGGTGGACTTACCTTGGGGGCAAATAATGATACTTTCCGAACTCATGCTGAAGCTATTTTTGGAATTGAATATACTATCGAGCGGTTTCCAATGAGTATTTCTTTAGATTACAAACCTGCTTACAATATCTTTGGAAATGATTTTTATTTTGATGAATTTGCAATCTCAGCTAGATACATAATCCGATAATTAAATGTTGATAAAAACCCGTGGTATCATTTTTAGAACTGTCAAATACTCCGAGACGAGTATCATCGCAGATATATACACGGAAGAGAAAGGACTTAGAGCTTATATCATCAGCGGAGTACGATCAAAAAATGCACGGATTAAAGCAAGCGTTTTGCAAGTGATGACGCTCATCGACATGGTCGCTTACCATAGGGAAGACAAAAGTTTAACCCGAATCAAAGAAATTAAAGTAGCTCATGTTTTCCAGTCTATTCCTTTTGACATTATAAAAGGAGCTGTTGGTCTTTTTATGATTGAATTGGCTAGAAAAGCAATCCAAGAATCTGAAGAAAATAAACCTCTTTTTAATTTTCTCTTTGGTTCTTTTGTACAACTTGATACCACCGAACATACTATTTCAAATTTTCATATCTCATTCATGTTAGAACTTACCGCATTTTTAGGTTTTCTACCAGGAGGGAAGTATTCAAAAGAACAACGGATTTTTGATCTTTCAGAAGGAGTCTTTACTTCATTGCATACAGAAGGGCATCAATCACTGGACGAGGGTCAAAGTATATTGCTAGATATTTTTTTAAAAACGTCCATGAGTCAAAGTCATTCTATAAAACTAAATAGAGCAGAAAGAAAAGCTTTTTTAAAAGAAATGATTAATTTCTATCGACTTCATGTTGAAAACTTTGATACACTCAATGCTTATAAAATTTTGGAAGAAGTGATGGAATAACAGGCTCAGTGACCAAGCTAATCAGCTAAGGAACTTTTCAAAATATTCAAAATATTCCGGCAATACATTTCGTTCTTACCCCGAATATCCATTAGGATCATTATGACTGAACAAAGCCAATCTTCAAGTAAAAAAGGAATTTCTAAGAAATGGGCCTACTTAAAAGGCGAATTTCAGCAATTCAAGGCCGATTTCCCAAAAATTGCATTTTTGGTGAAATCTGGTGGAATGCTCGTTGCAACGGGATTTCTATTCTCTATCGTTTTCTTAGGATTAATCTATTTTGGAACTTTCGGAAAGATTCCTACCACCTCAGATTTAAAAGACATACAAAGTCATGAAGCTTCTGAAATCTATTCGGCTGATGGTCAATCATTAGGGAAGTATTATGTTGAAAACAGAGAGATTGTCGCATTAGAAGATATTTCTCCTGACATCATCAATGCTTTAGTAGCTACCGAAGATGCTCGTTTTTTTCAACATAAAGGAATTGATATCAGAGCTTTTTTCAGAGTAATTTTCAAAACGATCTTGATGAGAGATCAATCTTCTGGAGGTGGAAGTACGATTAGTCAACAATTAGCAAAAAACGTTTACAAACGAAAAAGACATCGAGCTTTATCTATTCCAATCAATAAGATTAAAGAGATGATTGTTGCTCGTCGGCTCGAAAAAGTATATTCAAAAGACGAGTTGATTCATCTTTATCTCAATACGGTTCCTTTTGGCTTCAACATGTATGGTGTCGAAGTCGCATCGAATCAACTTTTCAATACTTCTGCAAAGAAAATAGAAACCCAAAATGCAGCGGTGATCGTCGGGATGCTTAAAGGAAATACACTCTATAATCCTGTTCGAAATCCGAAAAATGCCACAAGCAGAAGGAATACTGTTTTGGATAGAATGCAAAAATATGGTTACCTCGATGCCACAATAAAGGACTCTTTACAGCAGTTACCGCTCGAAGTGGAATACAACAGAGAAGGTGATAATCTTGGGATGGCAACTTACTTTCGGGAAAACCTTCGACAAGATTTAGACAAATTGATCAAAGAGTACAAAAAGCCTAATGGTGAACCTTACAATATCTACACCGATGGTTTAAAAATCTACACTACGGTCGATTCTAAAATGCAGCAATATGCCGAAGAGGCTGTTGCTGAACAGATGCAGGCACTTCAAAAATCTTTTGACAAACATTGGAAAGGTAAAAAACCTTGGGGAGATGATGCTGTGATTACAAAAATCATGAAGCAATCTCAACGTTATAAATCACTCACTAATAGTGGTGCTTCCGATGCAGAAATCAAAAAGGTTTTTGATACGCCGATACGAATGAGGATTTTCACTCACGAAGGAGAAAAAACCAAAGAGATGAGTCCTCTGGATTCTATCAAATATTATTATGCTATGCTCAATGCGGGGTTCCTAGTTGCAGAACCAGAGACCGGAGCTATCAAAGCTTGGGTTGGAGGTATCGATCATAAATATTTTCAATACGATCATATTTATTCTAAAAGACAAGTTGGTTCTACTTTCAAGCCTATCGTTTATGCAAAAGCATTAGAAAACAATATTGAACCTTGCGACTATATAAATAATCAACTAACTACTTACCTTGATTATGAAAGCTGGACACCACAAAATGCCGATGGCAAGTACGGTGGCTTTTACTCTATGCAAGGAGGAATCACTGGTTCTGTCAATGCTATTGCTGTAGATTTAATCATGCGATCAGGAGTTGATTCTGTGATTGCTCTTGCTCATCGAATGGGTATAAATAGTGAGATTCCTCGGGTTCCTGCAATTGCTCTTGGAGCTGTTGATGCCTCTCTTTTTGATATGATCAAGGTTTATGGAACTTTAGCAAATCGAGGTGTTAGACAAGATCCTTATTTCCTTACTAAGATTGAATCTGCTAGTGGGGAAGTGATTGCTGAGTTTTATAAACCTGTGTCTAATCGAGTGATGGATATTGATAACGCTGATATGATGATCGAAATGATGAAGTCTGTTGTAGACAGTGGAACTGCTAAACGGTTAAGATATCAGTACGGCGTATATGGAGAAATTGCTGGAAAAACAGGAACAACACAATCTCATGCAGATGGTTGGTTTTTAGGCTTTACGCCAAAGTTAGTGGCAGGAGCATGGGTCGGTGGTGAATCTCCAAAGGTTCGTTTTAGAAGCTTAAGTCTTGGTCAGGGAGCCAATACGGCTCTACCGATCTGGGGACGCTTTATGAATAAAGTGTATAAGGATAAATCGCTAAAAAGGTATAAGCAAAATAACTTTCCAGAACCATCAATGGCAGTTATAGATCGATTAAATTGTGATCCATACTTTGAAGAATTACCTCTATTAGTTGAGGAACCTTTAGAAGGAGAAGGAGGTTTCAATGAAGCACTTGAAGATATGTTAGGTAATATTTTTAATAAAAAAGATAAACGTGTCAACGAGAAACCCAATTCAAGAAACCAAAGGGAAGAAGCAGCTAGAAAAGAGTCGGAGCGAATTCGAAAGAATAATGAAAAAATCCAAAAAAAGAGAGACCGCAAAAAAAAGCGGAAAGACTTTTGGGATAAGTTGAAAGGGAAGAATTAAGTACCGTAAGGGACGCGGCTCAAATAAGTTTCCTATTTAGACACAGGGATTTATTCTGTGTCCCTAAAGCACTTTCACCTTATGCAAAATACGATTTATGTCCCTTGGTGCAGATCCCGAATCATGATAATACAAATACCCATCATAAATAACCATTTTTTCTACAAAATCCGTTTTTGCTTTAAAAGCAGGGCTAACCGTACCATCTTTTAAATTTATTTCATAAAAAACTTTCCCCGTACTCCGATCATAAACCGAGTAAAATTTATTCCTCTTTTTATCTTTTATAATTCGTTGCTCCCATTTTTTTTCCTTGTGATAATTAATAGGAATTCGTCTTTTAAATTCGCCATACAAAGTATAGAATTGTAAAAACCCAAGGGTGTGATTGAAAATGCAAATCTCATCGCCAATATTATACAAAGGAGAAAATAAGGGCTGATAAAAAAGAGTTTGCCAAGATTCAAATTCCTCTGGTCTTGCAATATCCGTACTTCCGTAGAATGACTTAGTTATAGAAAAATGATTCTCCGAAAAATTCAAATGCCGAAATTCGTAAGACATTCTTTCCAGGTTTAGTTCATCAACGATATAAACGCTTTCTTCGATCTGACTATCATTTTTCGAAATAAAATTATAGCGTACAATCTGCCCCATCGTTTTCTCATGCTTAAAATATACGAGGTCTTCAGAGGACTCAACGCAAGGTTTTAATAAGAGCTCAAATTTATATTTGGGATACTTTGAAAGCAAAACGATTTTCCCAGAACTAATTTCTACCTCGACTACATCTTTAGTTCCAATGAGATGAATATTCCCCAAACAACTTTGGTATAAAGATTCGATAATCCCTTTACTTTTGATAGGCATACTATGAAGCACCGCACCATCAAGGTCTCTTAATTCTAAAAAATTACCGATAGAAACACCTCCGTATTTCACCAAAAGAATCTTATCATTTTCGATGATGAAATCTTTTACAGAAAAAGAAGGTGAGGTAATGTCTTCCACTTTAGGAGTTGCAATGACTTCTGCTCCTGGCAGGTTTAGTGCATTTGTCTGAAGCTGGATGATTAATGATTCCGTTGGTTTTTCTTTTATTTCGATTAGACGATTTTCATAACCAAGAAATGAAAAAACCAAAGTCATAGGTAGTTGAGCTAGCTTAATTCCAAAACGACCATCTGATTCTGAGAAAGTTCCTTCATTAGATTCTAAACTGAAGATGTTAACCCCAACGAGTGGTTGCTGGTTGCTTGAATCAATAACGAACCCTTCTAGGTAAATCTCATCCTGAGCTAACAATCTTCCAAGGAAGAGCGTAAGAAAAATTAAAAGACCAATTCGCTTAACCATACACCTAAAGTATACCTTTTCTATAGAAAACCTAAACCTTAAATACTTTAAAAGTCAGGTTTAAAAACCTTATAACTTTTCTCTTAAAAATGTCAAAGCCATTTCATTTGCCTCTTGTGCTGCTACTTCATGATATCTCGGGCTACTCGGATTTGCAAAAGCATGATCCGCATCAAACTGTTGAGTTTTCACATTCTTACCAATCGCCTTCATTGCCGTTTCAAATTTATTAACCACCTCAGGTGTAATCCATCCATCTTTCTCTGCAAAAAGACCAAGAACATCACTCTTAATCGGAGCTAGTTTTGCAGGTTCCAAAACAGGCATTCCATAATAGATCACACAACCCACTCCTTGATCACCAGCTAGTATTGAAGACTTTAAAGACCATCCTCCTCCAAAACACCATCCTATCGTTCCAACTTTTGCATCCTTTCCTACTTCTGCTAATGCTCCGTTAATAATTGTATTTAACCGATCTTCTTTTACTGCTCCCATCATTTTACCAGCATCGTCCCGAGTCGTTGCTACATTGCCATCATACAAATCAAGAGCATATACATTGACTCCATCTAATTCTCCAAACAATCGATCTGCTTCTTGCTTGATGTGATCATTCAAACCCCACCATTCATGAATAACAAATAATGCTTTTTTAGCATCTGCATTTCCAATAACTGCATAAGCCGACCCTGGCTTTCCATCTGTAGTTTCAAAAGTCATCATCTTCCCTTTTCCATCTAAACTAATTGCTTCTGGGGTTTCATGAGCATCTTTAAACTTTTCATCCTTGGTAAATTGTGTCATATCATCTTTCTTTTCTTCAGTTGGCGTATCAGAACCGCAAGCAAAAATAAAGAGACCAAAAACCAATAAGCATAGAGTAGCAAGACGAGTTATCATAATAAGAAATTTTTAAGGTGATTATTTATTCGAATTTCGAATCTTAAAAAGTATTAATTCGTTTAATATTAGACACAATTTAAGAATTAAACATCGTTAGTTTACACAAAAACAAAGAAACACCTAACTTGCACCTCAAAGGTTATAAATCAAAAATTCTATCGCATTTTATACATAGCTAAATATGTCTACAGCAACCAAATCAGCCATAAAATACAAAAAAGGTAAACTTTCTAACAAAGTTCTACTTCAACTATACAAACGATTACTTAAGCCAAGACTGATCGAAGAAAAAATGCTTATCCTTCTTCGACAAGGTAAAATCAGTAAATGGTTTTCAGGAATCGGACAAGAAGCTATCTCTGTTGGTGCCACCGCTGCACTCAAAGAAAGCGAAGTTATGTTTCCTATGCATCGGAATCTTGGAGTATTCACAACTAGGGATATTCCTTTAGAACGGTTGTTCGGTCAATGGCAAGGTAAAGAAACAGGGTTTACTAAAGGCAGAGACCGATCTTTCCACTTTGGAACCATGGACTATAATACTGTTGGGATGATCTCTCATTTGGGACCTCAGTTATCTCTTGCTTCTGGTGTTGCACTAGCCAATAAACTTAGTAAAACCAAAGAAGTATCTCTTGCATTTACAGGAGAAGGGGGAACAAGCCAAGGTGAATTTCATGAAGCCTTAAACACTGCTGCAGTTTGGCAACTTCCGGTAATCTTTGTCATTGAAAACAACGGTTACGGTTTATCTACTCCGACTTCAGAACAATACCGTTGTGCAAACCTTGCAGATCGTGGAGCTGGCTATGGTATGAGGTCCGTAATCATTGATGGAAATAACATCCTTGAGGTTTATAACACTTTCTCAAAACTAGCAACTGAACTTCGAAAGAAACCAGAACCGGTTTTGGTAGAATGCCAAACCTTTAGAATGAGAGGGCATGAAGAAGCATCTGGTACTAAATACGTTCCTAAAAAATTAATGGATACTTGGGCTAAAAAGGATCCTATTAAAAATTATGAAAACTTCCTTCTAGAGGAAAATATCCTGACGGAAGAAGTAATCGCCGACCTTACTGCTGAATATAAAAAGGAGATCAATGTAGGTTTAGAATCAGCAGGGGCTTTACCTATTGTTTCTTCAACTACAGAGCAAGAAGTTAATGATGTATTTTTTCAAAAAGAAATAGAAACGGTCGAGCCGACAGGTCCAACAACTGAGAAAAGAATGATCGATGCCATATCTGATGGTCTTCGTCAATCTATGCAAAAACATGACAAACTGGTTTTGATGGGACAAGATATTGCCGAATATGGTGGAGTTTTCAAAATAACGGATGGTTTTGTCAAGGAATTTGGAAATGGTCGAGTAAGAAATACTCCGCTCTGTGAAAGTGCTATCATCGGAATTGGAATTGGCCTTGGACTAAAAGGCTGGAAGTCAATGGTCGAAATGCAATTCGCAGATTTCGTAAGTTGTGGATTTAATCAAATCGTAAATAATGCAGCCAAATTACATTACCGTTGGGGGCAAAATGTAGACATGGTCATCCGAATGCCTACAGGTGGCGGCGTTGGAGCAGGGCCTTTTCACTCTCAAAGTAATGAAGCATGGTTCACTCATACTCCAGGGCTAAAGGTTGTTTACCCTTCCAACCCTGTTGATGCCAAAGGACTAATCACTGCCGCTATTAACGACCCAAATCCAGTAATGTATTTTGAACATAAAGCGCTATATCGTTCCGTCAGTGCAGAAGTTCCTGATACTTATTATACGACTCCTTTAGGAAAAGCGGCAATTGCTAGAAGCGGGTCTGCTGTTTCAATCGTTACCTATGGTATGGGCGTACATTGGGCAAAGAAAGTTGTTGAAGAGATGAATATAGATGCAGAGATTGTTGATTTAAGAACATTAGTTCCTTTAGATTATGAAACTATTGAAACAACTGTCAAAAAAACAGGTAAGGTAATCATCCTTCATGAAGATGCTCTTTTTGGAGGACTTGGTGGAGAGATTTCTGCTCATATAACGGAGCATTTATTCGAACATCTGGATGGGCCTGTTATGAGAAGTGCAAGCTTGGATACACCAATTCCGTTTGCCATACCTTTAGAAAATAATTATTTACCAATAGATCGTTTTAGAAGTAAGTTAGAAAAGTTGTTAAGTTATTGATATTTCTTAATTTTGCGACTCGATTTAAAAATCAAAAAATAGAAGAATGAATTTAGAAGAATATGTAGCAGTAAGTGGATTGCCAGGGGTATTTAAAATGGTAGCTAATCGAAGTAATGGATTAATCGTTGCTGATTTGGATAAAGGAAAACGAAAGTTTGCACCTGCTCGAAAACATCAATTTACACCTTTAGCTTCTATCGGTATTTATGCTGATGATGACACCGAAGAGCTTAAAGTCGTTTTTAGATCAATGTTAGAAAAGATAGAAACAACCCCTCCTATCCCAACGAACTCTTCTGGTGCAGAGCTATCAGATTATTTCGCAGAAATACTTCCAAGCTTCGACCGTGATAAAGTACATGCCAGTGATATTAAAAAAGTGATTAAATGGTTCAATTTCTTAAATGAACGTAATTTGCTATCTTTGGATGAAGAAGAGCCGACTGACGAAACAGTAGAAAATACTCCGGATGCAACATCTGAAGAAGAATAAATAAAACACCCTTTCTCCCATTAACCTTTTCTGATTTTACACATACTAACAGATTTGTGAAATGATCAAATCTAATAAAAGAAGAGAGCTAAATTACTACTAAAGATTAAGTCATTTTTTTGGTTTTGATCTAGTTGTAATTTTGCTCCCTTCTTAATGAGAAAACACATACTATGAGCGTCCTCACTACTCCTGAGCCTCGGAAGAGAAAATTTCTTCCCGAGGAATTCCGTATTACCGTATGGTCTAAACTGAAGCCTTACTACAACGAACTAGAGCGTCGAGCTGTCAGTTCTGTGTCTGAGCTTGAACGATGGATCTACGACTGGAATGAAATTAATGCTTTGTTTCGAGAAGAAATCAACTGGAGATATATCAAGCTTTCTGTCGATACTGAAAATACAGACACGAGTGCACTTTACTCTTATATCGTCCAAAGAATCCTACCTAAAGTAGTTGAGTTAGATCATCGACTTCACATAAAGCTAATGGAGTCTCCTTTTAAAAACCAACTCAACAAGGAGCAGTTTGAAATTTATCTCCGATCTATAGAAAACAATATTGCTCTTTTCCGACCAGAAAACATCGAACTCTCCTCTGATATAAAAATAAAGACCAAAGAATATGGGAAAATGGTTTCTCAAATAATGGTTGATTGGAAAGGAAAAGAACTTACCCTACAACAAGTAATTAAAAACCTCGAAAGCCTTGATCAAACAGATCGCGAACTGGCCTACAAAAAAATCTGGGAGTCTTACTTAGCTTTAGAAAGCGAGTTTGACGAGCTTTTCGATGACCTTTTTATTATGAGGCATGAAATGGCATTGAATGCTCAGTTTGATAATTACAGAGATTATAAATTTAAAGCCCTTGGCAGATTTGATTACCAGCCTAAGGATTGCGAAAATTTTCATCAAAGTATCAAGCAGCAAGTAGTTCCTACTATTAATGAGTTTTATATACTTCGAAAAAAAGCTTTAGGATTATCTGTTTTAAAACCTTGGGATATCAGAGTAGCGATCGAAGGCAATGAGCAACTTAGTCCTTTTAAAAATACTAAAGACCTTTTATCAAAAACAATTAATTGTCTCGACTCACTTGATCCTTACTTTGGAGAATGTCTAGCTATTCTAAAAAAGATGGATCACCTTGACTTAGGTTCTCGGAAAGGAAAACAACCTGGCGGGTATAATATGCCATTGCTAATGACGGGGGTGCCTTTTGTTTTCATGAACGCTAGTAATTCTTTGAAAGACCTCATTGTTCTTTCCCATGAAAGCGGACATGCCGTTCACTCTTTTTCGACTCGACAATATCAACTGAATAGTATTAAAACATGTCCTCCAGAAATAGCAGAATTGGCTGCAATGTCTATGGAGCTTTTAGCGATGGAACATTGGAATACTATTTTCACAAATCCAGAGGAAGAAAGAATTGCAAGGCTTCAACAGTTAGAACGTGTGCTTACCGTTTTACCTTGGATATCTCAGGTTGATGAATTTCAACATTGGGTATATCTCAACCATACTGCCTCACGAGCAGAACGAAAAGAAAAATGGATTAGCTTGTGTAAAGAATATAAACCAGACTTGGTTGATCAAGAAGGAAACGAACAATATATCGAAGCATCTTGGCATCGACAATTACATATTTTCGAATTACCGTTCTACTATATCGAGTATGGTTTTGCGCAATTAGGAGCAATTGCAATTTGGAAAAATTATCGAGAGAACCCAAGCCAAACTATCGAACGATTTATTTATGCATTGAGCCTTGGTTACTCTAAATCAATTCCTGAAATTTATGAAGCGGCAGGAATCGCTTTTGACTTTTCAGAACCTTATATCCAATCGATTATTGGTTTCTTAAAAGAGGAGATCGAAAAGTGTTATTTCAAAGTAGGATAAAATAAAAAAGGGGATTAGGTTTTTCAATATCAAAAAACCTAATCCCCTTTTATTTAAATTATCTTTTTATCACAAGCCTAAAAAAGGATCTTCACTTAAGCCCATCTCTTCCAAATTCATCCCTGCCTTCAAGTCTGAAATATCTAAGTTGAATGCACTACTGTGAAGGGTCGCAATCTTAGCTCCTGTAGATAACGTTTCCCATTTCTCCCAAGTAAACTCCATTCCTCCAACAGGGAATACTTTTACCCACATTTTCCAACTCTTTGGCATTCCATTCTCATCGAGTATCCATAGATAAGAATCTCCTGGCGTCACTCCTCCTGAACTATAACTCACCATCAAAGCATTGCTTCCATCTTCCTGAGTCACGATACTTCGTTCCGTCCCAATATCAAACGCTTTGGCTGGAGCATTCAACCAAAAAGAATCATTACAAAAGTATCCCCATGCATCATAAACCATTTTTTTTGCCTCATCTCCTGTCTGTTCTACTCCTTTGACAAAAGCTTTTCCATCTACTTTTTTAGTATCTAAAAGTACCTCTTGATCTCCCCAAGTTACTTTTACAAAATGACGATCTTTATCCCACAAGAAGCTATGCATTCCTGTAAAAGTCCATTGTACATAAGTGGTCGAATCCCATCCTGGTTTATCAATTGCAGCAAGCATCTTATTCGCCAATGCATCCGCTTCAGCACCTTTTTTGCTCTCTGGTTTTGATTCATTAAACATAAAAAACAAACCTGCCAATATTATAATAATTACCAACAGAAGTACTCCTAGTCTTTTTAACCATTTCATATTAAATATTTTTTCACAATGTAAGCAAAACCATCCAAAATGATAGAATAATTGGTTTGGGCATCAAAATTGAATCCTTTACGTATATTTGTCAAGAAAAAGTCCCAATAATGTACAAAGGAAAAAAAGTCGTTGCAGTCCTTCCAGCTTATAATGCTGCGCTAACGCTAGAAAAGACCTATAATGAAATCCCTTTTGATCTCGTCGATGAGGTGATTCTTTGTGATGATGCAAGTAAGGATGGTACTTCTTCGCTGGCTAAAAAGATAGGAATTAAGCATGTTATTATCCACGAAAAAAATAAAGGTTATGGAGGAAATCAAAAATCACTCTATAACAAGGCACTCGAAATTGGTGGGGATATCGTCATCATGCTACATCCAGATTACCAGTATACACCTAAACTAATTCCCGCAATGGTCAATATCATTGGAGATGATTTGTATCCTGTGGTTCTCGGTTCCAGAATACTGGGAAAAGGTGCTCTAAAAGGTGGAATGCCGGTTTATAAATATATCGCAAACCGATTATTGACTTTTGGCCAAAACCTGATGATTAACTACAAATTGTCAGAATATCATACTGGTTATCGAGCTTTTAGTCGCGAGGTATTAGAAGGCATTAATTTTAATCAAAACTCTGATGATTTTGTTTTTGATAATGAAATGCTTTCTCAGATTGTATATGCTGGTTTTGATATCGCTGAAGTTACTTGCCCAACCAAATATTTCGAAGAAGCTTCTTCTATCAATTTTGCTCGTAGCAGTAAATACGGTCTTGGCGTCATTCGAGTATCCTGGGGACACTTCTTACAACGAATAGGTCTTTTAAAATTAAAAATGTACGATAAGCCCCGAAAAGAAATTTCGAGTACAAAAGAAAAGATTAGCTAAAGCCTTGTAGTCAAGTTTCTAAAAGAGATTATTTCTCTTCTACGAAACTCAATACCGCTTTTCTACCTAAATAGATAGCTGCTAATAAGAGGGTGTATGTTATTGTTGCAGTCATAATTCTTGTGCAAATATAATATCTTTTTTTTGATGACTATACTAGAAAAGTAAAAATTATATCTCTTTTCATTAAAGGAGGTGCCATTCAAAAAACGAAGAGGTCAAAATTCAGGTCATTTACCAATCAAAGACGGATTAAAATTGTTCCCTCATCGCCAAAATTCGAGGCAAACAGATTCCCTTTTACTATTTAACGAGTTTTAAAATAAAACTTCTTCTCTTCATAAACCTAACGATTTCTATTAAATTTACGCTGTTCCTTAACCGAAGGAAATGACGTAAAGCGACACTATTTTAAAAATCATCTTTGCTTACATGAAAAATAAAGATCTGAAGGACTTCCTCGACGAACAAGTAGAACGGTTCAACGAACCAGGATTCATCAAAGATGACCCGATCCAAATTCCTCATCAATTTCAAAAACTTCAGGATATTGAGATCACTGGTTTTTGGGTATCTATGCTTGCATGGGGCCAACGAAAAACAATTATCAATAAATCATTGGAATTAATCGACCTAATGGGTGGTACGCCCCATGATTTTATTCTCAATCATTCTGAAAAAGATCGAGCTGATTTTTTGAAATTTAAACACCGTACTTTTCAAGCTACTGATACATTATACTTTTTAGAATTTCTACAAAATTATTATAGAAGTCAAACGTCTTTAGAGAATGCTTTTTCACGATTCATAAAACCCGAAGATGAGCATATCGGAAATGCTTTGATCGGTTTTCATGATCTCTTTTTTGATCATCCTGATGCACCACATCGAACTCGAAAACACATTGCTACACCTGCTAGAAAATCAAGTTGTAAAAGGCTTAATATGTTTTTACGATGGATGGTAAGAAAAGATAACAAAGGAGTAGATTTTGGATTTTGGTCTAATATTTCACCTAGTCAATTACTAATGCCTTTAGATGTCCATGTTGAAAAGATTGGTCGGAGACTCGGCCTCCTTAAACGCAAACAAAGAGATTGGAAGGCCGTCCTAGAACTAAGCAATGAATTGAGAAAATTCGACCCTCGTGATCCAGTGAAATACGATTTCGCTTTGTTCGGAATGGGAGTTATTGAGAAGCATGGGCTTACTTAGTTTCAAATAAATTTCCATAAATAAATGCCTGTTGAAAAGATAGATTCTTCATCCATTCTTTCCCTGAAGTATTTCCAATATGTCCGCTTCCAAAATCAGTAGAAAATAAAATAGTTGTTTCTCCTGTATTGTGTTCCTTTACTTTTGCTACATACTTAGCAATTTGCCAAAGTGGTGTTTGATAATCATTAGACCCTGCAGTGAAAAGCAAATTTGGATATCGTTGTTCTTTGATATTCTGATATGGTGAATACTTTTTTATATAATAATATACAGATTCGGTTGAAGGATTCCCCCATTCTTTGTACTCATCAGTAGTCAATGGTAAACTTTCATCCATCATCGTAGTCAGAACATCAAGGTAAGCATGATCTAATATTACTGTGTTGAAAAGTTCTGGCCGACGATTGATCACTACTCCCATAATCAAACCACCTGCGCTATTTCCATAACCTATCAAACTCCTCGGATTTGTATATCCTTCTTTAATCAAATGCTCTGCGCAAGTGATATAATCTTCAACTGAGTGTTCTTTATTCAATAGTTTTCCATCTTCATACCATTGATTACCCATGATACGCTCTCCTCTTACATGTGCATAAGCAACCGTAAATCCATCATGTAATAAGATCGCATCGTTAGCATCAAAGTAAGCTCCCGTAATTGCACCATAGGCGCCATAAACTTTTAAGATTAACCCCATATGCTTTTTCTTGGGATTCCTACTTTGTGTTAAAGTAATTGGCACTCTTTCTCCATCAGAAGATATTGCCCAGACTCGTTTCGTTTTAAAATATTTAGTTGGAATATCATCATTAATTTTTGTTTGCTTTATCTTCTTTAAGATTCCTCTCTGTAAATCATATTGATAGTTTGTAAATGGAATACTTGGGTTTGAATAAAAAACATTGATCACATCATCTCTTAATAAATCAATGGATGCACTGTAAATTTTAGTTTTTAGTTTTATCTTTTTCCATTTTTTATCTTCAAGTCGACGATACTTAATCTCTGGATATGATTTCTTATATATTTTTAATACCAAAAAATTATTGGACACTACAAAATCTTCAATCAAGGTTCCTTTTCGATGTGCTTCTACTTCTTTTTTATTTTGGATATTTAAATCTCCTTTGGGCAAAACGTATAGCTTATTATTTTTAGCTTGTTCATTAGTAAGAATATAAACTTGTTGGTTGAATTCTTTAATGGAATAAACTACACCTACTTTTCTTCTGTCTATAAGATTAAGTTTTATTTCTTTTTGAGCTTTCTTGATTAAATGAATTTCACTTTCATTCTTAGACTCAACCGTAGCGATAATATAATTTTTGGATTGACTTAAGGAGACATCAAATGTCAGGTTGGATTCCTCAAAGAGAAGATCATCTTCTTTAGTTAATAGATGGTGTATCAGAAGTTGATCACTCCGCTTTCTTTCATTTTGCTTACTATAAAGAATGCGGTCTTTATCATACCATTCATAACTATAAACCGCAGCAACACGATCTAAAATAGCAGGCTTCCCCTTTTCTAAAACTATCAAATAATTATCCAGTCCTCCATTATCGGTATAGGTGAGACTCAATTGATTTTTATAAATTTTTACAGCTGATGTGATTTGACAATTTCTGCATTCGTTTAAGAATTCGGTATAGTTGAAAATTGGAATCTTACGAATACTATCGTGATACTCATACAGAATATCTTGCTCTAAAGAATCTGTTTTTATTTCTAAAGAGCCTTTCTTGAATACTCTTTTACCTTGTAACTCATCGTTTGGGTAGAAACTATTCAAAGCTTCAAAATAGTTTTTCTGATATTTTTTAAAAGGGATAATATAATTTTTAGCATATTTATTTTCAGCAATCAAATACTTATAAATATCTTCCTCCTCATTTTGATCAGCCAACCACTGGTAATCATCTTTTACTTTTTCTAATGGATATTGAAATGTAAAATCTTTTTTTGATGCTTTAGGCACAGTTAGATTTTCTTTTTGTTTAAAACTACTTTCAAACTGTACTTCCAAAGATAATTCTCGTTCTAGATCTTGTTTAATTCCCTCAGGTAGTTTTGGATAATTATCTCTTTCATACTCCTTCCAAAATTTTGAATTGTATGGCCATTCGTGATTTCTTAAAGTAGTTAGTCGAGTGTTTTTCCAAACTTCATTCTCAGGAAAAGGTTCTACTTTTTGATTTATAATTTCGTTTACACTAAATTCTTGAACGGTCTCATAGAGTAATAATTTTTTATTAGCACCTTCCCAAAGTTTATTATTTCGACGTCGAGTTTGACTTAAATTTATCTTATCGATATACCAGTTATCTTTTCTTTTTTTATAATCTATAGTCAAATGATGATCTAACGGAACATGGTTATTATAAAATCCAAAATCAAGATTAGTAGCTAATCTATATTCCATTTTGACCACAGCAAATGATTCTACGTCGATGTATAGTTTTCCAACATAAATACTTCGCCTTTGCTTTTTACTATAAGAGAAAACTGTTCTTCTCTTTGTGTCTTTAGGATGAAACTGAAGGACATAACAATTACTATTATTTACAAACTCATTGTTTTTTAAAACGTAGTTATATTTTTTAAAAAGTTTAGGATTCAAAAAATCATATCGGTATTTTATAAAATCTTTACCAGTCAAACTAAGTGGGCCACCAATTATAGAAAGTTCAAAATCATATTTACTCCAATTTTCAGAGATTCGGCTTTCTATAATTTTTGCTTGTTCTTCTTTAGTATTAAAATGTTTGGGAAACTGACCTATCAGGGAACCTTCAAATTCAAAAGCGTAGGTATCATCATAATACCAAGTCTCCCAAAGTTTTCGATCTAATTTTTTTTGAGGATATTTTGTATAATAAAGTTGAACTAATGCTTCATTAAGTTGAATATAACGATCCGATTCTTTGACATATTCTCGATAATGTCCGATCAAATTTACGGGAGTTTGACTATAATTCTTTTCAGTTTTTTTGATTACCTTTTTTAAAATTTGCTTTGTACTTAGAGGTTTTTTATACGTAACAATCACTTCTAATAGATTGACACTTGATGAAGTCAGCTCAATAATAACTGAAGAAGATTTATTTAATTCAATAGGGATCTCCTTTTTTTCATAACCGACATAAGAACAGACCAACGTATCTATTCCTATATCACTTTTTTCAAACTTTAACGAAGCCAATCCATTTATATCTGTTGTAGTTCCTTTTCCTGTTAGTTTTAAATAAACATTTGAAAAAGATAGATTCGTTTTGTTATCAGCATCCAAAATTTTAATTCCAATGCTATACTGCTGTGAATAACTTAGTTGTGAAAAAAGTAAAACAAGTAAATAGATGAGGGTTAGTTTCATTGTTTATTGACAGGTTCTATAAGGGCGGTAAAATATAAAGTTGTCTTCTTTTTAACGTAAAAAAATACTCTTAATTGTAGAAATAAAAAAGGGCTTGCGATTTCTCACAAGCCCTTTTAGGTTTATTTTTTTTAAAATTAATCTTCGCTAATACTGATCTCTTGGATTGTATAACTGTTTCCAGCAACCTTCATATAAACATACACTCGGTAGATTTTATTATTTGCTTTTAAGTTACCAATTGTATACTTAGAACCAGCTCCTTTGGACGTCCCATCATGTACTTGATTGTAGGACTGAGGTTTATTTTTAGTAAAGAAATTTTGTAACGCTTTTTTTGCTTCAGATTTATCGAATAGATTTTCAGTATCTAAAATTGATACTTCAACCTTTTCATCAAAATATTGAGCTAGTGCATTCGCATCACCATTACTGATCGCTTTAGAGATACTACTGAGGTTATCAGGCGTGACCATAGCAATCGATGGAGCAATTAAAAGAATGAACAATAACTTTTTCATGATATTCAAGTTTTTTTAATAAATGGGTCTAAATTCGTGCCATCGTACTTTAGACTCTGTAAAGCTAAAAGGATTACAGACTAAAGTCAAGATTTGATAAAATGAAAGGTCTTCTTTACAATTTAATGGCTAAAAATAATAGGTCCTCGGCAAGTATATATGTTTAAATATTTGATTTTCAATACTTTAGACGGTTAATTAGATAAGTTTTGCAGTTCTAAAAATCTTCTATATAACGCCTTAAAATTATGTTAAATTATCCTAAAAGTGTTAAAGAATCTGCGAAAGAAATGTTTTCTAGATATTAGATTCCACTTTTAAAGATAATATTTTCTATAATTCTTTTTATTAAAAAAGCTATTTTTGCCATCATTGTCAGTATTTCATGTGACTGGCTCTATTTAATTCTTCCTTATAACTCAACTATATTCGTCCTAATTAAGGATTAAAATTAATTAAATACTTTTAGATCAATCGATAGTATATGTCTGATAAAAAAACAATTCTAATCATCCTTGATGGATGGGGCCATGGACCTAAACCAGAAGCAAGTGCTATAGCACAAGCAAATACTCCATTCATGGATAGTTTGTATGAAAGTTATCCTAACTCTGAACTCATTACTTATGGAGAAGATGTTGGTCTTCCTGAAGGTCAAATGGGAAATTCTGAAGTAGGCCATATGAATATTGGAGCGGGGAGAGTGGTCTATCAAGAACTTGCAAGAATTAATAAAGCGGTAAGAGAAAAAGAACTCCATAACAATTCGACTTTGTTAGAAGCTCTCCGTTTTTCGAAACAAAATAATAGAAAAGTCCATCTTATGGGTTTAGTCTCAGATGGTGGAGTTCATTCTCATACAGAACATCTAAAAGCGCTTTGTGATATCACACAAGAGCAAGGTTTGGATCAGGTTTTCATTCATGCTTTCACTGATGGTCGGGATACTGCTCCTAATGGGGGTATTCATTTTTTAAAAGAAATCTTAGATCATATTGAGAATCAATCTATTGAGTTGGCGAGCGTAATTGGCCGATACTATGCAATGGATAGGGACAAACGTTGGGAGCGAATAAAGTTAGCTTATGATCTTTTAGTAAATGGGAAAGGAACGTACACCAATGATGTTTTATCAACAGTAAAAGATAACTATTCACAGGGTCTGACTGATGAATTTTTAAAACCTATTGTAGCAATAGATGCTGATGAGCAACCTCTTGCGAAAATAGAAAATGGGGATGTCGTTTTGTTTTTTAATTTTAGAACGGATCGCCCTAGAGAGTTAACTGAGGTTTTAACTCAAAACGATATGCCTGAATTTGACATGAAGGCTTTGAATCTTCGGTATGTTACGATGACTCGGTATGCTGAAACTTTTAAAAATGTGGAAGTACTCTTTACTAAAGACGATATAACTTTACCAGTAGGGGAGGTGCTTGCAAATGCTGGAAAGACACAAACTCGTATTGCGGAAACTGAAAAATATCCTCATGTCACTTTTTTCTTTTCTGGTGGAAATGAAAAAGAATTAAAAGGGGAGCGTAGGATTATGATCCCGTCTCCTAAAGTAGCTACTTATGATTTGAAACCAGAAATGAGTGCTTACGAAATTACTGATGCAATCATTGATGATATTAAAACAAATCAACCTGACTTCATTTGCTTAAATTACGCGAATACAGATATGGTTGGTCATACCGGTGTTTTTACTGCTGGTATAAAAGCTGCTGAGGTTGTTGATGGTTGTTTGAAAGATTTGATTGAGGTTTGTTTAGCATTTGATTATGGTGCCATCGTAATTGCAGATCATGGAAATTCTGATTACATGATTAACGAAGATGGTTCACCTCACACTGCTCATACCTTAAATCCTGTGCCTTGTATTTTAGTGGATAAGAATGTGGAAGGTGTCAGTTTAAATGATGGTCGCTTAGCAGATGTCACTCCAACAATTCTTGATATGATGGGACTTAAGCAACCTGATTTAATGACTGGTAAATCTTTAATTTTAAAATCATTATGAAAGTAAATTATATAGTGGTACTGTTTGCACTTTTATCTATTGTCTTATTTGCATGCGATCAAGCCACTACTGTTACTGTTTCTAAAGGCCAGTTTTTTGACTTAAAATCTTATTTTGAGAAAGAGCAACTAAACTTAAAGAAAATCAAAACAGTCATTAAAAGGGCAAAGATTGATGGTGTCCTTGAAGAGAAAAAACTTACCGATATCAACTTTGAGGAAGAACTTGCTCTCTTTTCTGATTCTGATATTAATAAAATTTCATGGTTGGACAAATACGATGTTGACACTGCCCGACAAGAAAACAATATTCTTTCTATTAGTTATTCAGCTAAGGATAAAAATCTAAAAACAGACTCTCTTGTGATTCATTTTGAGAATAATATTGTCCATCAGATTAATATCCTACGGAAGACTTCTAGTTTGGCAGCGAAATTAGAACAAGAATTAATTTACAAACCTAATATCGGATATTCTATCAAAAGTCATCAAAAGACTAGTCTCTCTAATCCTCACGTTCTAGAATTGGATGTACAGTTTGTTCAGTAATTGGTTTGATGATTATTTCTCCTTTTGTATTAAAAGTAAAAATGCTTACTCTACGATTTAGCTTTCTATTTTCTGGTAAATCCTCTTCCTGGTCACAGATGTTTTCATATATTGGACTTGACTCACCACAAGCTCTTACTACAATTTTATTTTTAGAAACTCCTTTTCTTATTAAATAGCTTTTAACTATTCTTACTCTATTCTTGGAAAGTTCAACATTATATGCTGCCTTGCCTTTTGAATCTG
>JAULCF010487760.1:0-11329 GCA_032361265.1 Devaleraea mollis | reverse complement strand
CTACGCCAGTTCTTTGCCCATTTTCGTTGATTTCGGTCTTCATCTACTTTCTGAAAAGAAGCAATAATTGTTCCTCTGTCAAAATATTTTTGATTGAGGAGTCTGGCCTTTATAGAGCCAAGTATTCTTTGTTGGGGACCATAATACCATTCTCTCCATTTGAAATTTTCCGACGTTGCTAAGGTATCTACTAAGTTATCATAGCGAGGAATATCAGAAGAAGAAGACCATTGCATATTCGCAACAAAATATAAATTATCGGAAGGTTGGTATTTTATTTTTTGTAAAAAGTCTATTTGCGTATATTCTGTTCCTACCTGTCTATTAGGGTTTGAATTTTCAAGTACGTCCCTAAGTGCAGTCGCATCTGGAGAAGGGCGAAATGGCATTAAACCAAAGTCAGGATAAGCAACTGGTCGGACATTACCTGCAATTAAATTACCATAACCAGCGAAGGAGAAACTAGTTAAAGTCGCCCATTTTTTTTGACCTTGGTTGAAATCTACGTGGAATGCTCTTTCAAAATTTGCAGAAGCATACCGAAAAGATGCATTTGTTTTTAATACTAAATCCTCATTAGTGCCATAAGCCAGTTGAGGGTCCTTTGTTCTATAGTGAACCACGCCTCCTAAGGCATCACTTCCATAAGTCAATGATCCAGGGCCAAAGATGACTTCTGCTTGTTGTAAAATGGCGGGGTCAATAGTAATCGCATTTTGTAAATGCCCATTCCGATAAATAGCATTATTCATTCTGACGCCATCTACCACTAACAAAACTCGATTCGCCTCGAATCCTCTAATGATAGGGCTACCTCCGCCCATTTGACTTTTTTGAACAAATAAGCCACCATTTTTTTCTAATAAATCTGCTGAAGTTTGGGAATTACTGAATTGAATTTCTTTATTGGTAATTCTTTCTATTTGATAAGGGATTTCTTGGATAGGGTCGTCTCTTCTGCCTACTACTACTGCTTCTACTAATTGGGTAATATCTTCCTCCATCGCAATCTTACCTTTCTTATTCCTTATTTCGTAAACAGGTAGACTTAGTTCTTTATAGCCGATATAGGTGAATTTAACAACATCTCTATAACCTAAGCCTTTAATAATGACTTTTCCATCAATATCTGTATACCCTTGAAAGCGGGCATCTGTCGTGTAAACATTCACGCCAATTAATGACTCTCCAGTTTTGGTATCTATAACGGTAACAGAAATATCTTGAAATAGTGGATTAGCCTTACTGCCGAGAGGGAGTAAAAGGAAAGCACAAAGTAGGAATGACACCAAGAAATTTATTTGGTGCGACCTGTGCCTGAAATGGTGATTAATTCGCGATGGCTCCTCTAACATGGTGGTTTACAGGGAGTTTTATAGTAAAAGTAGTTTGTTCATTAACTACGGATTTACTCACAAAAATCCTGCCAGAGTGATAAGTTTCAATTATTCTTTTGGCAAGTGAAAGACCTAAACCCCATCCTCTTTTTTTAGTAGAGTAACCAGGTTTGAAAACTGTTTTGAATTTTGAGGCAGGAATTCCTTTACCTGTATCGCTTATATCAATACAAACATAGTTTTTCTCTTCGTAGACTTGTGCACTAATTTTGCCTTCTCCTTCCATGGCATCTAATGCATTTCGGAGTAAATTTTCTAAGACCCAATTGAATAATGGTGGGTTGATATCAACCATTTGTGTTTGGGTAGGGTCTGGAAAGTCAAATTCAATTCTACGAGCTGCCCGTCTTTGCATATAAGCCCGCATACTTTCCAATTCGTCATAAATATTAATCGGTTCCATTTTAGGCTCAGAACCAATTTTAGAAAATCGGTCGGCAATCAATTCTAATCGACCAGTATCTTTTTGTAATTCCGACACGACATCTAACATATACTCATCGCTGCCATACATGTCTTTTAAATGGTCAATCCAACCCATAATAGCGGAAATAGGCGTGCCCAGTTGATGGGCAGTTTCTTTTGCCATACCTACCCAGACTTGGTTTTGTTCGGCTCGGCGGGAGGAGCTGAAACCAAGATAGCCGATAGCTACAAAACCTGCTAGTAAAAGAAATTGAAGTAATGGGAAATATTGGAGTAAGGTTAGTAATTGTGTGTTTTTATAATAAATCTTATCAGCATAACCTCCTGGTCCATCAATAGGAGCCAAGCCTAATTTTTTAATTTTCTCTAATTCTTTTTTTAAAAATTCTATATCTGTATCTTTTTCTTCTCCAAAATTAAGGCCAGAATCTATTTTTCCTGTTTCGCCTACCAAAATTACAGGCACATCATCCAATAAATTAATGGTATTTAACTGTGCGGTTAAATCTTCTGTTAAAAAATCCGTGTCATCTCCTATGCCTTCAGCATCCGCATTTGCTCTTTTACTTAACTCATTTAAAGCATTTACGTATAACTTTACTTTCGTTTCTTCACCTTTACTCAATTGGTCAGCTAGATAATTAGTATAGAGCATTGAAATCAGCAATACAATAAAACCAGCTATCCCCAAATACCATTTCCACTTAGATTTACGTTGGTAAATATCCATTTTTTTAAAAATTACCTTTAGTTGTTGAACGAGCTTTGCTTTAAAAATAACGTTTTGCGCCTAATATGTTTCAGTTCCGCTGCTATTAATCTATAAAACGTTGACAATAAAAATGTTGCGAGGTAGTTTCGTTAGTAAAAACCTGGCTAAATTTTTAGTTTAACATTTATTTAAAACGCAGAATTACAAAAAAATTGCCCGAAAAAGGCGATAAAAATGCAAAAGGATTTTAAAAAAGAGAATGCCTTCCTAATTTCTTTCACTAAAATGTTGAAAGCTGCTATTTTTGCGCTGTTTAAGAGTAAGACAACTTATCTAGACTATATTATTTTAAACCAATAGTAATGACCATCAATTTTAAATATATCCTGTTTTTGTTGCTTTCGGCGATATTATTTCAATGTGTACCACCAGAGGAAGTCGTGCTAACAGAAGTAACCAGAGAATTAAGAGACTCTACGCTGCAAGCAATTATTCGGTATCAAGACGAACAAAAAACGACCGAGTTATTTAAATTTTTTAATGATAAAGATCCTTCCTATCGTTACGCCGCTGCTATGGCTTTTGGGTCGACTAAAGATAAAGCCGCTTTAGATAGTTTGGCAAAATTACTAAAAGACCCCATTCAAGAAGTAAGAGTGGCTGCTGCTTATGCGATTGGCCAATTGGGAGATGAGCGAGGAGCGACTATATTGATGGGTGCTTTTGAGCAATACGATACAGCGCGGCAATTTGTAAAGTCAAATGGGATTATTTTAGAAGCCGTTGGTAAATGCGCGCCTAAAGAAACGTTAAATTTATTGACGGGCATTTCTACTTATAAAGCTACGGACACCTTATTATTACAAGGACAAGCTTACGGTATTTACCGTTTTGCGATGAGGGACATAGTTAGTCCCGAAGGAACTTCCAAAATGTTAGCTTTTGTCAATAATAAATTATATCCGTCAAGAGTCAGAATGATAGCGGCTAATTATTTAAGTAGAGCAAAAGAGATTGATATTACTGCAAATGTTCAAGCTTTAAGCGAAACTATCGCCGCAGAAAGTGATGCCAAGATAAGAATACCTTTAGTCCTAGCCTTAGGCAAAATTAAAACACCTGTGGCTACGAGCGCTTTAGTAAAACAGTTTAATAAGGAAACAGATTATCGAGTAAAAGTGAATGCGATTCGAGCGTTAAATGGCGCAAATTATGATAGCGTTAGTGCGACTATTTTAACCGCTTTGGACGACCCTAATGTGACAATTGCCCAAATGGCTGCGCAATTTTTGATTAATAACGGGATTGCTCGCCAAGCATCTAGTTATTATAGAATGTCTAAAGTGGAGCGTCCTTGGCAAGTGCAATTAGCATTATTGGAAGCGGCTAACAAAAATTTGCCTCCTTTTATGGTGGATACCAAAGGAGGGATTAATGCCACTTTACGAAAGCGATATTTAAGTGCACAAAGTTCGACAGAGAAGGGAGCTATATTGAAGGTGATGGGAGATTTTGGTTGGAATTATGCTTTTATGTTAGACCAAGTACCTAATGTACAAACGGCTGTAGAGCAATCTTCTTTAGTGTCAGGCGTTGGTCGCATCATTGCTAATCCTGACTTTGATAAAGTCTTTGGTGTTAGTCGTCGTAGAGTCACTAGAGATTTATCCAGTTTTTTATTGGATGTCTTTAAACGTGGCGATGTCGGTAGTATGGCAGTGGCATCAGGTATTCTGAATGGGATTAATGAGCATTTTAAAACTGCTTTACAAGATAGTTTGCCGATTATTATTGCCGCTCAACAAAATTTAAAATTACCAGAAGCAACGGAGACTTATAACGAAGTACAAAAGGCAATTGATTTTTTTCAAGGCAAAACAACGCCGACTGAACAAAGTGCCCCTACTTTTAATCATCCGATTGATTTCAACTTATTACAGCGAGTGACGAGTAGCGCTGCGGCAGCTATCCAAACAACAAAAGGAAAAATTCGAATTAGTTTATCTCCTTTATTAGCGCCAGGAACTGTAACTAACTTTATCCAATTAGCAGAAGCGGGCTTTTTTAAAGATAAAAAATTTCATCGAATTGTTCCTAATTTTGTCATTCAAGGTGGTTGCCCTAGAGGGGACGGATATGGTAGTTTAGATTATTCTATTCGGTCAGAATTGCCGCTAGCTTATTATGATGCTGAAGGGTATATTGGCATGGCTTCTGCTGGAAATCATACAGAAGGCACCCAATTTTTTATCACGCATTCTCCCACACCGCATTTAGATGGGAATTATACCATTTTTGGAAAAGTGATTGAAGGCATGGAAGCCGTTCATCAAATGGAAGTCGGAGATAATATTTTGAGTGTAGCTATTCGGTATTGATTATTAAGTTAATTTTTTAATAGCCATTTTTTAACGGACTATCTAAAAATACGATTAACTTTTGACTATCTATTTGGTATACATTATCTTTGTAAGGATACATTAAAAAATCTCGAACCATCAATAAAACAATCATGTATAAATTATTCCTATTTTTTAGCCTTTCTATATTTTTATTCGCTTGTAATAATACGCCTGAGGGGAAAGCGCAATTAACCGCAGATGGAAAAGTTGAAGCCTTAGCTTTTGGAGAAGAAATTAATAAAAGTGATGCCATTTCTTATGAAGAAATGGTTGACAAAATGGCGGATTCAGATTCTTTGAATACCAAAGTAATGGGAACAGTAGAAGGTGTTTGTCAAGCAAAAGGTTGTTGGATGAACATTGTATCAGACAACCCTGACCAACCAAGTATGTTTGTCAAATTTAAAGATTATGGCTTTTTTATGCCCAAGGATATTGCGGGAAAACGAGTCATAATGGAAGGATATGCGTTCAAAGAAGTTACTCCCGTGGAAGAATTGCGACATTACGCCGAAGATGAAGGGAAAACTTCCGCAGAAATAGCGGCTATTATTGAGCCAAAAGAAGAGTTGAAATTCTTGGCTTCTGGTGTTTTATTAATCAATTAATAGCGGTTTCGCTATTTTCTTAGCCAAATCAGTCATAATCATTGCTGCATGAATTCTAGTATTCTCAATAAAGAACTTACTAGTTAACAAACCAGCGTTGATAACTCCTGCAATGTAGACATTAGGCATATTCGTTTCCAAGGTCTCTTGATTGTGGTTGGGCGTTAGAAAACCGTCATCTGCCAATTCAATACCTATTTGTCGGAATAAATCAAAATTTGGTTGATAGCCTGTCATGGCTAACACCCAATCATTTTCCAGCTCTACCCTTCCTTCTGGTGTATTTAAAATAACAGAACTCGGCGTTATCTCTTCAATAGTTGTATTAAAATAAGCCTTAATAGACCCTTCTTTTATTCGATTTTCAATATTGGGCTTAATCCAGTATTTGACCCGATGACTGAGACTGTCTTTTCTAACCGACATGGTAACGTCTGCTCCTTTATGATATAATTCCAATGCGACATCACAGGCAGAATTAGCTGCGCCTATGACTAATACTTTTTGAGAAATATAAGGATGTGGCGTATCATAAAAGTGCTTAACTTTTGGTAAATCTTCTCCTTTAACATTCATTAATCTAGGAGTGTCATAGAAACCAGTTGATAAAATAATGGAGCGTGTATGATAAGTTTGTTTATTGGTTTTTAGGATATAAATACCTTCGTTGTGTTCAACTTCTTCTACTCCTTCGTAGAATTTAGCTTTCAATTTCCAACTCTGGTAAACTCGGTTATAATATTCCAAAGACTCTTGGCGAGTAGGTTTGGTATTATGAGAAATAAAAGGCACGTCTCCAATCTCTAACAAAACAGAGGTAGAGAAAAAGGTCATGTTCTGTGGAAAATGATACAAAGAATTGACCAAAACGCCTTTTTCTAGAATCAAATAATCTAGTCCTGCTTTTGTTGCTTCTATACCACAAGTTAGCCCAATTGGCCCTGCTCCGATAATCACTAAATCCAATACTTTATCTGACATCTACTTTTTATTATTTTTTAAATACAACCAATTGCAACCTCAAATTAAATCTCAAAAATAAAATTTCTATTTGTGGACAACTTACATAAAACCGTACAAAAATAATTAGGTTGAGTAGAATAGCAGAAATTTGTAAAAGATTATTTTTTTCCTACTGCCACTGCCTACTGCTACTCAGGCTGGAAGCCTAAGCTACTTAGCGATAGACTGTCAACTCCGTTTGATTTCGATGCATTTGATGGTAAGCCCCTCTTAATCCCATTAAATAATCATGTGTGCCTTGTTCAATGATTTCTCCATCTTCAATCACGACAATATGGTCGGCATTGATAATAGTTGATAATCTTTGTGCCACAATGAGAATCGTTTTATCCACAAAATTATCTTCGATATTTTCCATGATAACCATTTCGTTAAACGTATCCAATGGATTGGTCGGTTCATCAAGAAATAAATATTCAGGATTTTTATAAACTGCTCGGGCGATTAAAAGCCGTTGTTTTTCTCCACCACTAACGTTATCTGGACCAACAATTGTACTATAGCCCAGTCTTAATTTTTCGACATGATTTTGAATATTAGCTATTTTGGCCGCTCGAATTACATTTCTTTTATCAGGGATACTTTCCCCAAAAGCAATATTTCCAGTAATGGTATCGGAAAAAATATAGCCATCTTGTGCGACGACGCCATATTTGTCTCGCCATAATCGACCAAGAATAGTAGCTAAATTAACGCCTCCTAGTTTTACTGTACCTTCTGTCGCTTTATAAGTGCCTAAAATCAGTTTGAGCAAAGTTGTTTTTCCACTACCACTTGAACCGACAATAGCTGTTGTTTTACCTGCTTGAATAGTTAGATTAATATTTCTTAAAACAACAGGAGAATTTGGTCCGGTGTATTGGAAACTAACATTTTCAAAAACTAAATCTTTTCCTTCTGGCAATACATCGACGCTCGATTCATCATCTTCTTTTAAGACGCCTTGATGAATTTCATTCATTCGTTCTACACTGATTTTGGCGTCCTGTGCTTGACTTAAGAAATTGATAATTTGCTCCATCGGGCTATTTAATTGACCAATAATATATTGAATAGCGACTAAAGTTCCTAAAGTCATAATTTGGTCAGGGTCAATAATCGCTTGAGCTGCCACGACCGTTATAATGATATTCTTTAAATCATTAATAAAATTAGCGCCTGTTCTTTGTTGTTGTTCAATCCCAAAAAACTCTTTATTGACATCATATATTTTTTTCTGGATGCCTTCCCATTCCCATCTTTTCTGTAATTCTACGTTATGCTGTTTAATGGCATGTATGCCTGAGATAAGCTGGACTAAAGCATTTTGATTCTGAGTAGCATAATCAAATCGCTTGTTTTCTAATGCCTTACGTCGGTTGAGGCAATAAAATGCCCAACCGAAATAAAGTATTGTTCCAACAACAAATAATAAGAATATTTTTAAGCTAAATAAATATAAGATAAAGCTTGAAATGACTAAATTAACCGCAGAGAATAAGGCAAAAACACTAGTAGACGTCAAGAGTGTTTCTACTCGTTTATTATCATAAATTCGTTGCAGTACATCGCCAACGACATGTGAATCAAAGTAGCGAATAGGCAGTTGCATCAACTTCGTGATGAACTCAGACATTAACCTTGCATTGACTTTAGTGCCTACGAAGCGAATAATACGATTCCGCACCATCTCTACAAAAGTCTGCGTTAAATATAGGACAAGGAAAGCGCCTAAAACCACATAAATAAAGGCAGAACTCTCAATAGCGACACCTGTATCTATAATGGATTTTATCAAGAAAGGAAAAGCGAATTGAATGAAACTGACTAAGCCAACACCAATAAGTATTTGCCTAATAAGTGGTCGATACTGCTTTAAATAGCTATTGAGATGAACAAAGCCATTTTTACGTTGACTACCACCGTCTCGATCTAAAAAATCGGACATGGGTTCTAACATCAATAGAATACCTGTTGCTGCTCGTCCCAATTCGGGTTTCTGCCATCCTTCTAAAAATGCTTCTTTACTTAATTGGGTAATATTTTTTTCCGCAGGGTCGCCTACCCATACTGATTTAGCCGTTACTTTATAGACGACTATAAAATGGTCATTTTGCCAATGGGCAATTGCAGGTAATGGAATATCTTGAGTTAATCGTTCGAATGGTACTGGTGCACCAATAGATTTGAGGCCGAGTTTTTCAGCAGCCCGACTAATACCGAGCAAAGAAACACCTTCTCTGTCTATGTGAGTAAGGTCTCTGAGTATATTAGCATCATAGGTTCGACCGTGATAGTTAGCAACCATTCTCAGGCAAGCTACTCCACAGTCCATTGAATCTAATTGTTCGTGAAAGGGAAATTTTTTTGACATTTCCTTAGCATCCTCTTTATTGGGGGTCTTTCGCCTCTGTTGTTTTTCGATGGATAGACAAGTACGTTATTTCTAATCACTATAACGGTTGAAAATCACTCTTTTGTTTAACGGTAGTCCTACCAGTTTTAAAGAATCAATCGTTTGAATCAGTTACAAAAAAATGTCGATGAATGAATTCTGATAACTACAAACTGCTAATTATTTACTACTGACAGTACTCAGCCGTTCTTGTACTATTTTTGTTTAATGGCAGTATGGCTGAATAATTTTGATACTGCACCCCCAGATTTAATGAATTAAGCATTTTAAAAATCAGTATAAATAGTCAAAAAAACACTTGACTATTCTAATTTTAATTGAGCTAGTGTTGTCTTCGTTTTTAGCTATTCTAAAACGGGAGTAGAATAGTTGTACATTTTTCAAGGTAAAACTTAAATTGGTTATTCATTGACCAAAACTAAGCATTTTCTTTTTTGTTTGAATGTGTTTGTATTACGCTAAACTGTAAATAGTCGATTGTTCTAATTCAAAAACGATAGTAGCTAATACAAATATTGGAGTAGCAAGAATATTTTATTTTTTAAGACTAAAGATTAAGTCTATAATAAATAAAACGTTCAGGTAGACCTACCTAAGATAAGTTACTAGTTGAATTAAAACGGTGCTTATGTTCTTGTGTGTGGAAAGGTACTCAATTATATTCTTATATTTAAAAAAATATAATTTGTTGATTATGAGTACTTTATGAGTGCAATAATGCAAAATATATATTTCAATAACTATACCGTATTTTCGAAAATGGATAAATATATATTATATGGTAGGGAAGTTATATTTAACGGTGCTAAACATTTATAAAGCGGTGGTTAATTTGTAGAAAATGAAATTGCCAATTTTCTTTTTTGTGTATAATTTTTGACAAATAAAAGGAAGAATTAAAGCGTAGATGCAACGAAAAGTTAAAAAAATACACTTATATTAAAAATGAAAGTAATATGTTAAGTTATAATCCTTTAAGGCTTAACAATTTAATCTCGGTTATTTTTACTACGTCCCGAAGCAATTCAAAAACTATGGACTAAAAAAGAAGAACTATGTGGGATTTGTGGAGTTTGTTTATTCCTACATACTTAAAAATAGGTGCTACGAAGCCTATTGGCTAATAGCATTATTACGAAGATAATTCTTAACATGAGTTAAGGAAATAGGATTCAGGGAACTTTAATTGATTAGTGAATCGCTTGCGGATGGAATGCCTAAAAAGAAAAAAGAGTCCATCACAAAATGTACCGTTTATGTAATACTAGATGTTTATGTCGCTTAGCAATCAAAACTATTTGCCATTAACAAGCAGCAAGAAGAATGCGTGAATACGTTAAGGTTAAATCAAACTTTGCTAATAAATAGTCGTAAACTTGTCAGTAAATATGAATTTTTAGCTTGTTGTCGCAAAGTATCTAAATTAAGTAGCCTATAGATGGTTACTTTTTTTGTAATGTAGTGCACACCTGTTAAATTTGCATTTGTTGTAAAGAATACAGCTTTACATGTTTGTTTTATAGAGATAGCCATCAATATTCAATAAAAAATTAGTTGTGCTTCCTTTGCAAGGAGGCAGATTTAGTTGATCGACTACGATTAAATTTTTCGTTTTTAAGCAACTAATAGTTAATCCTTTATATATGATTAGATATTTACTTCTTTGTTTGACCTTAATGATTGGTACCACTGTTGTTGCTCAAACTGCTCTAGCTGGAAAAGTAATAGATGACGCTGGGGAACCTGTCTTTTTTGGAAATGTAGCTTTATACAAGCAAGGCGTTCTAATTCGAGGAGGGGAAACAGATTTAGATGGAAAGTATATTATTGGTAACCTTGACCCAGGAACCTATGATGTAGAATTTAGTTATACTGGCGCACAATCCAAAAAATATGAAGGCGTAATTATTTTTGGAGGAAAGACGAATAAATTGGATGCCGAGTTAACATCTGGAGTTTTGATGGATTTAGGGGTGGAAGTTATCGCCTACGAAGTACCATTAGTAGAACAAGATAATACGACTCAAGGAGGAACGGTGACGTCTGAACAGATTCGCCAATTACCTACTAGAAATATTAATGCAATTGCTACGCTGACAGCGGGCGCTTCTTCAGCGGATGAAGGAGATGCAATTTCTATTAGAGGTTCACGGTCCAATGCGACGGATTATTATATTGATGGCGTAAGGGTGAGTGGTGCTTTAATTCCAGAATCAGAGATTGAACAGCTACAAGTAATTACGGGAGGGATGGAAGCGAAGTATGGAGATGTAACAGGAGGTATTATTTCTATTACAACGAAAGGTCCGTCTCAAAGATTTTCAGGAAGTGCCGAAGTAGAGACTTCAAGAAAATTAGACCCCTAT